>CAOGCB010525041.1:0-39238 GCA_948266635.1 Cnidoscolus chayamansa | reverse complement strand
ATACAGAGCCATAGTTGAAATATTCACCACACAGAAAAATTGAACACAAACAATATGAGATATAGCCTTTCCCTCCTACTTTGTTATCGGCCGAAGGGAAATAGAAGGAAGGACGTGCACTACAGAGTGCAAAGGGTTTTAGTGTTAGGGTTTTATAATAAATTGTAATTTTAACGGAAATTAGGGTTCAGTACATGCATATCAGGTCGAGTCGGGCCACAATCCATGTCCGACCAAATACATTCGGGCCATTAAGCCCATTAACCTCCACTGTCAAATCCAAAAAGTGACATACCCTCACTTTAGAAGTCCCTAAATCTCCGGTCCGATAAGATTATAGAGGAGTAAATCATGGTGACCCATCAAGTGGGAGGCCTTTAACTCAGTGACCACAAAGAGCCCACTCACATAAGTGAAACTTCCACTCGAACCCTGTAATTTGTACTAATTTTGTTACTTACTCACTACTGAGTTAAGCTCACGCGGGCTCTAATGTTCAAATCCAATTATAAATTATGTGTATACCATAATAATACTACTATTTTTTTAATTGTTTTTTTTATAATAATTTTTACTTTAAAATTACTTAATTAAAATGATTTGATCAATATGTTCAATGTTTTAATAAATAATTGCTATGAGCAGTGAAATTAATTATAGATAAAAATGTAGGTCCCGTGGAATCATCAAATTTCAACTTATGATGTAAATGTTAGATTTTGTATGATAATTTGAAGTGAAATATCAAAAGAAAAGGCAAGTGGGTTACATTTGAAACAAGCATCATGTGGTTATGATTTAATTGCATGAATTATTTGACAAAGACATTGGCTTATAAATAAAGTGAAATACGGATTTGTATTTATAAATATAGTTTAATGACAAATGCATATATCAAATTTAAAAAGTCGTCCAAAGAAGGTGAAACATGGATTAGTGGGCCCTTTTTTGTTACTGTACCAATAAGAAAGGTGTTGGATGTGCGAGTGCGTCATGTCTAGTTTGTTTGGGGGGCACTCTGCTTACAACTTCTTCTTCATTCCTCATTTATTTTAAATTTAAATGCTATTTACTTCATCAACCTAACCTTAGTCGGTGGTCAAAATATCCCCAATATTCAGGGTTACCCTATGGGGAAAGGTGGGCCAGCCTCCCCCTTTCAAGGTCTCATAACATTAAAGTTATTTATTGAAATATATGCGTAAATTTATATGTATTTATATAAACTCAAAATACATTATAAGATAGAAAAAAATTGATATAAAAATTATTAATAAATTAAAGATAAAATTTCAATATACAAATAATGATATAATATTACTATTATGCTAACACTACAAAATAATTTTTTTAGTTTGCAATAGACACTAAGAAATTAATAGCAATCCTATAATTCGAATATTTTGATACATATCAGTAGAAATAATTATTTCTCAAATGATAATCCAGATTTTATAAAATGATCTATCTCATATTATTGTCTATATACGCAATTAATTACAATTCACATCTTAAAATTTACATGTGAGCATTTAAAGTAGTTCAACTATATATAGAATGCTCTAATTTAAAAATAAAGATTAATATGAATTGAGAGAAAATAAAGATATATATACTCAAGTAATTATATTTTATTTATGAAAATATTAATAAAACTTGTAAAATTTATAAAAATTATATCTAAAATTCAAATCACATAAATTAATACAAATGAGTCCACTCATGGGCATGGCCTACTTAATATTTTTCATCTTTTTATTATTGATACGCAGCTTTCTTTTTTTTTTTTTCTCTCATTTTCGAATTTCAATCATTTAAAATATGTGTTTAAAATAAGGCATTTAATTATATTGTTAGCTACTCAATCACTATTATCTCGTATAAAAAGTGATATATTTTCATTTTAAGGTTTTTCACGTTTTTATCTGACAGAATTATGGAGGAACAAATTATAGTAATTTAGCGGTAATCAAGTGAGAAATTTTTAACTCAGTGTCCACAAAAAATTTATCCACATAGGTGAAATTCTCACTCTCCAATTGTCGAAAATCAAATTTTAAATTTTATACCAATTCTAATAATCGCTTATAGCTAAGCTGCTGTGAGCTCAATCACTATTATTTTAGTTGTGAAGTGTGACGATGAATTCATGAAAGGCTCTTTGAATAAAGAAGGTTGTTGACACTGCAGAGATGAAGGGTCCCATGATGGGCAACATTTAATGCTTTCTTTAAAGTTTGAAGAAAATGCAGAGCACAGTGTTTTAGTCTCTGTGCTGGATTATAATTTGTCATAGTTTTTTGGTCCAGTGAAAAGATGAAAAAGGGTTTTATTAGTCAGAACAAATAGCTCCAGGAAAACTGATGGAGAACATTTCTTTTTGTGCTCTTGGATTGAAATGACCAGCGCATTCAAATCAAAATGACCTTAAAGTTGTAATGCAGGCGTATGGAGATGCTACCTGAACAAGAACACTAGGATCACTTAGAGGAACCATCCTTCGGTTACAAACCAGTTTGTTCTTAAGCAAATGCTTGGACTGTGAGCTTTCCAGACGTAGGACACCTACCTACATAAAAAAATAAAATAGCCATCTTACGTGTCAATTGATATTTAGGTGTCAGATTTAAAATTAAAAATTACAATTTGAATTTAGACAATCACAAGAGATTCAATTTTTAAATATATTTTTCATGAATACTAAATTTTAAACTTTTTATCTAAAAGATGGCTGAGATTTATCACTTTGCATTCGCATGTTGTTGAACTGGATCGTGGGGCCGCAGAGGAGAGAGTGCTTTTCCTTCTTAAACTAAGAAAAGAAAATAGCCCTTATCCTCTGACCTCAAACGAGAGCGGAATAGAATCGCCTTTAGCAAATGGGCATCTGCCAATTTTATATATTAGAATTAGAGACAGGCTGTATCTATCTGGGCACTAGCAAAAGCAATCACAGGTTCCAAGGACATGCGCTGTTATTACTCTTCTGCCCTTCGGCGGCTACGTCTATACATTGGCTAGTAGCTAGTGTTAAAAATTTGCTACGCACCCCCCCCATTTCCTTAAATAAGAAACTACTTTGCTTTTTTTTTTGACAAATTAAAGACATAATAAGATATCTCCCTTCATTTTAAAGCATATAAAATGGGTCACTTATTGAATTCGAGCCTCCTTATTTATCTACAGTGAGGTATGACTGTAATATTGATTTCGGAATACCATATCCAAATTATACAGTGCATATTCCTCTTTTAACTTTTTCCAGTCACTCTCTTTCTGTACTCCACAGTCTACTGCTATAACTGCTCTAATAAAGAGTTTCAAGCTCCAATTGTACTATGGGCAAAAGCTCTTTCCATTAACGTTGGAGAAAACCGCAGTCTTCAGGGAAGAGCACCATGTGAAGGGAAGGGAGTCAGGGACTAGCTGCTTCTTCATCTGGTACCCCCATCATCTCATTCTAAGATTTCCAACAAAGAGCAAATTCATTAATGTTAATAATTCATTTGTTGGTGTTTCACTTAAATGGGAAACTTTTCAATCATAGCTCAAGTCCTTCGTATTTTAGTTCTTTATGCTTAATGGGCGATTTCTAAACTGAGAAGTTTCACTTCAGGTATAGTTCTCTGTCCTTGTAACTGACCGAGTGTTTTATGTCGGTGTAGTTTTTGTCAAAACCATAAGCCTTAAAACTCAACATCTAGCAATTTCATTTGATTCTACGCATCTCTGTCTCTGCTTCAATCCTGCTTCACTTATTAGGACTGATTTGCTTTCCACAGTATGTTAATTTCCCTTTATGCTGTCTTTCAGATACTCGAAGTCTTCATCATAAAGTGCGTGTAGAAAAGGAGAGAGCTTGTTCATGGGTTACTGCAGCTGCTTGCTGCTGCTATGTCTTATATGGATTTCTATGATTCTGGGTTCCCATCAATTACAATCTTCGCAAAAACAAGTGCTGCTTCAATTGAGGAAGCATTTGGAGTACCCGAATCAACTAGAAATCTGGAATGATCGTAGTGTTGATTTTTGCTTTATATCTTCAACCACACAAGTGAATGTATCTTGCCAGGACAATTTTGTCACTGGGCTCAGAATTATTGGAGACAAGCCTGCAAAGATATATGACTTTGTTGGGTTCGTACTTCCAAATCAAACATTATCAGAGAATTTCTCCATGGATTCTTTTGTTGTTACACTTGCAAGGCTAACCAGTTTAAGAATCCTCAGTCTTGTATCTCTAGGCATTTGGGGTCCACTTCCAGACAAAATTCATAGGTTGTCTTCACTTGAGTATTTGGATTTGAGTTCAAACTATCTCTTTGGTTCTGTTCCACCGAAGATATCAACAATGGTGAAACTTCAAACGCTTATACTCGATGATAATTTCTTCAACGATACAGTACCCAATTGGTTTGATTCGTTGTCTAATCTTACAATTCTAAGATTGAGGAATAACCAGTTGAAAGGTCCATTCCCGTCTTCACTACGGAGAGTTACCGCTCTTACTGATCTCGTTCTGTCTGGCAATGAGATATATGGGAACTTACCAAGTCTTGATACCTTAGCTAACCTGCATTTGCTGGATTTAAGTGGGAACAATCTAGATTCTAATGTACCTTCAATGCCTAATGGATTGGTCACAGCATATCTTAGCAACAATTCCTTTTCAGGTGAAATCCCACACCAGTATAGCCAGCTCGGCCAACTTCAACACCTTGATATGTCATTCAATAAACTAAGTGGAAGACCTCCTGCTGCAATCTTTCAATTACCAAACATCAGTTACTTGAATTTGGCATCAAATACGTTAAGTGGTTCTCTTCCTGACCATCTAAGCTGTGGAAGCAGACTTCAGTTTGTGGATATATCAAATAATAGTTTTACCGGTGGATTGCCCAAGTGTTTAAATACTGAATCAGATGATAGAATTGTGAAGTATGGTGGAAATTGCTTATCCATTGATTTACATCATCAGCGTGCAAAATCATCTTGTATGGCCATGCCTGCGAAACAAAAACAATCTGGAGGTAAAGATGTAGGAATAGTAGTGGGTGTGGCTACTGGCTTAGTGGTCGTTCTGCTATTTCTGGCTTTCGGCTTTCTTTTTGTGTGTAGAAGATATTGTCCACGAGGAATCTCGGATCAGCATTTATTGCACAAAGCAGTGCAAGAAAACTCGGCAGCAGGGTTATCATCTGAGATTCTCACCAATGCAAGTAGGTCGTCTATCTAACAAAAAGAACTGCCGGCAGAAATTGCTTTTTGTTTCAAATTTTTGTTCAAAAACGAATTTCCCTGAGCTTGTGGGTTTGATTCTTGACAATTTCTTATCATGGAAGGTGACTCTATGTTTTCTAATTTGCTCTTCAGGATTAACTCGGGCAAAATTGGGAACACAAGGTCTCCCAGTATGTAGGTCATTTACTTTACGAGAGTTAAAGGAAGCCACAAGAAACTTTGATCACTCTACGATTTTGGGAGAAGGCTCTTATGGAAAGGTACTGCTAAAACTCGCAAAATTCTGTAATTTTTTTTCTCATGAAGATAACACAGTGGCAATGCTTCTATGTTTTGCTCACCTTTACGTCACTTGCATATCACTGGTTATTTAGGATCAAAGACAAGAGTATAGGAAAAGGAAGAGAAGAAATGTATGACTTTGATCCTTTGATGTCCTGGTTTCAGTCAATGTGTTTGTCTAAAGTTCTCTCAATGTACCCTGTCCTCATTTTCCAATTCGGAAGCGTAGGTTCCTAGTCCTGTGAAAAGCTTTTTCGAAAGTAATCAACTTTAGGATTTAAGTTCATTCTGAGCTTTAATAACAATAAATATTAAAGTGCCTACTCCAACGTAAATGCTTCTTCTATTTGAACCTGTTCTTCTCTGCTTTGTATTCTCAGCTTTACAAAGGAAGATTAGAAGACGGGACACAAGTTGCTATAAGGTGCCTACGTTCATCAAACAAATATTCAATTCGAAACCTTAAGCTCAGGTTGGATTTGCTTGCAAAGCTTCGGCACCCACATTTGGTTTGTCTCTTGGGGCACTGCATTGACAGTGGTGGACAAGATGACTACAACGTGAAAAGAGTCTTCCTTATATACGAATACATCTCAAACGGCAATTTTCGCACTCACCTCTATGGTAATATCTGAAACATTTTTTAAGCATTTCAATAGGAAGTGACTGAATCGTGATCTTTTGGGGGGGCATTTAGATAATTTAGACACTGAGAAACCTATTCATAATGGTGATCAAGCTTAGGTAAAGCAAAAGCAGCATACATCATTCACCCATTTTTTTTAAATAAATAATCTCATGCAATCAGTGAGTTAAACCTGCAACTGGATTTGTCCATTTTGTTATATTTAGTATGAAATCATGTTTGCTATACTATATAATATCGGTGCAGAGGACAGTCCAGCCGAACTTCAAAATTGGTCAGAGAGATTGACAGTGCTAATTGGAGTGGCAAAGGCTGTGCACTTCCTGCATACAGGAGTTATTCCTGGTTTCTTCAACAATCAAGTGAAGACAAATAATATCCTGCTTAATGAGTATGGGATTGCAAAGTTGAGCGACTATGGATTGTCCATTATCTCTGAAGAATTAACAAATTGTGGGGTAAGGCTTCTTGTTTTGTATATCACTGTCAGACTAAATGTAAGGCCTTAGTGTTGAGGCTCATGACCTGGGTTATTTCTTTGCAGGAAGGTGGAGAAGGAGACAAATTACGGTATGGATTTTCTTTTATCAGTAGGACTCCACTGCAGTTAATGTGATTCCTGATATAATGTCTAGTTACTGTGATGTTCTGGACCAGCTTAAACCGTAAATACGACATCCAGAAATGCTGATGAGAGAGGTTGACAAAGATCAGTTGTCCAAAATCACTAGAAAAGGAATCATTTTTGCTTTGCCTTTTACCCTCCTTCTATGGCATTGAAAGTAAACTAGATCACTAAATTTATTCATCAAAACTAGAAATTTGAAGGGACTAACTCATTTTTTCAGCTATTTATTCCTGCTATATGTGGATCGATTAACAGCCCCAATTGTCCCCGGTTTCAGGCAAATGGCAAGATTGGAAGATGATGTGTATAGCTTTGGCTTCATACTACTTGAATCACTTGTTGGTCCCTCAGTATCTGGCAGAAGAGACAAGCTTCTACTGGATGAATTGGTATGCACTGGAACTCCGAAATAGAGTTGATAATGCATTTACCGTTCAGATCTTCTGTTGGATCCTCTCAGCTACTACACAATATATTCTGAATGTGTTATTGATATAAGGACGTAAAAATTTAGAAATCTGAGATCCTAATGTGATCAAACTGCACTTTTACAGGCATCTTGTAACAGCCCGGATGGCCACAGAAAATTAGTAAACCCAGTAGTCCTGGCAACTTGCTCACAAGAATCTTTATCAGTTGTGGTTTCTATAACAAACAAATGCATATGCTCAGAATCATGGAGCCGCCCTTCCTTTGAGGACATCCTCTGGAACTTGCAGTATGCAGCTCAAATCCAAGCAACAGCAGATGGGACAAGGATTTGATAATCTACTTTCAACTCTCTCCAAAAGCATGCCATTTCTTTCTCTTTTTTTCTTTATGTAATTGTCATTATGTATTCCCTTGCTTCAGTTAATTCTTGCTTTGACTAACCAGATATCAAATACCGAGGAAAGTTTTTTTTTTTTACATGTATTAATTCAAAATAATTTAAAATTAAATTTAATAAATTTTAATGGTAAAATTAAAACCCGTGATTCTGAAGTATATTAGAGTTTCAACTCGATAAGGGCGCCCTTTTACGCTTGGGCTAAATGCATAAAATTTTCTATAGAATTGGGATCAAGGAATAAGAATCATTTTTGGAAACTCAGTTATGTACTGTTACTGTATAGTCTAAATTAACTTGTCATCACTCAGCACTGAACAAGCAGTGAAACCGGAAATTACCCGGATCATCATCCTCTAGCTCCACTTCCATACGTTCTTTTCCCGATCCCAAAATCCATATCCCAACGATGGGCTGTAAATCCTATGTTTCTTTGTTTACTTGGTTTTCTCTGCAAAGGGTCTCATATTCTCACTTCCTAATAAGAAATTCGTGTTGATTATACCACAGGTACCAAATCGGTTGGCTATAGTTCCAATCTATGGCTGTCTCCTAACCTTAGTAAGAGATGGGGGGAGCTTTTCTTCCTTTGCTGTACTCCTTTCTGGCTAACTCTCTGTCTGGGCATTGTGGTTCCCTACAAGCTTTATGAGGTTTGTTCTCACAGAGAATTATTGATATCATTACGTTTGAAGGATTAAAGCAGGTCTAGTTGCTGTTTAATTTTAAGCTGGATTGTGGGAAAATGGTTTTTTGAACAGAGTGATTATGCTGCTAATTAACTTTTCGATCTTCTCATTCTTACACTCCTGACACTCGCAAAACTTAGTGTTACACTTTCTAAAACTATCATTGTTTCTCTGGCAGAGCTTTACGGAATTGGAATACTTGCTTGTGGCTATGGTTTCCTTCTTTTTTGATACCAATGATGTTTGTTGGAAAGGTGAATTCATTATTTATTTTCCTTTCTCTTTGTGAACAGTTATGAAATGCTAGTCTAAAAAGTTTTTCATGGTCATTTTCTTCTTTTTCCTCTCTGTAGATTCTTATGTTCTTTGCTTATTTGTTTATTGTTTTTGCAGGCTGATGGTGGCTTGAGTTTGAAGGAGCGTTACTGGGTCAAGGCAAGTGTCTTTTCTTTGTAACATTCTAATATCTACATATGCAGCTATGGAACATAATTATTGGTCTTGCATCATTTCATGCGTTCCATTTATTAACTATTCAGCCATATCGTGCCTACTTTTTTTTTTTTTTTTTTAAATTGGGAATATTATCTTTTCGTGATAAATATTTTGTGAACCTACTTAGACACCTCTTAATTTCTTTTTGAAGCTCTTCAATCATTCTATGTTTCTATTTCATAGTTGTAATTTCTTATCCTATTTTTATTAAATTATCCTAAAATTTGTTGGAATTTATTTTATCATAGTGTGTTCAAAGTCCAAACACGTTTTACTTTGCTTTAGTAGGCCTAGACAATCTCTTGTAATGTTAAAGGCCAACATGCATTACGCATACAGGTTTTAGAACACAAATGAGCATTGGCATGATAATATTTGATTCACAATTGCATAAAATTTTGATAAGGAGCAATTATACAGTATTAATGGAGTCATGGGATCTTTATATAGTTACATGTTTATGTTCCTGACTCTATTTTAGCATAGGCAGTTCTCATTCTTTTAATATTAAAATATCGATTTGTTAACTTGCACCTTTTTAAAAGGGAGGGGTGGGGGGTGGGTATTTGTGTGAAGTTAATGCAGTTGATGTACAGGTCCAACAGACGCTAACAAAGGGATATTGGCCTAAATTGTGAACCTTTTTGTTGTAGCAGGCCAGTCTATGGATAATCATTTTCAGCTACATCGGAAATTACTTTTGGACGCATTATTTCTTTACAGTTTTGGGAGCTTCTTATACATTCCCATCATGGAAGATGAATGATGTAAGCTACCAAGCAAGAAATTACCTTATTAATTTACATGCTATCCTATGTGCTCATACTGTTCTTCTATTATTTTAGGTACCACACACAGCTTTCCTTTTGACACATGTTTACTTCCTGTTATACCATGTCACCTTAAATATGACACTTCGCAGACTGCGGCATGCTATAGCAGACTTGCCAGATAAACTTCAATGGGCTACTGAAGCTGCATGGGTTTTGGCTCTTGCATATTTCATAGCATACCTGGAGACTTTCGCCATTTCTAATGTATGTGCTGGCTTGGTTTTGAGCCTACTTTTATTATTTAGAACTTTTACCTAACCCTTCATGAAAAATGCACAATGCAGGCTAATGAATGGATTAGCCAATAGAGAATATGATCTATTTTATATCGTCAAGGCTTCTATCTTTGTTTACAAGTACTACCGTGCTTTTTCTGGGGTTTGATTATTGGGGTTTTGCGGCCTTCTTTAACTGAGTATACCTTCTCTTAACAAGCACAAGGTTTTATGATTTGTAGAATGAACCTAGGAAGCTATTTATATTCCTCTTATATTCTGTTTTGGTTTATATTTTCTTTATCTTTAGGAAAAAAGGGAGTGATTTCCATCCTTAACTGGATATGTTTCAATTTTTTAGCTTGGATTTTATATTATGCTATTTATAGTCGTGGTTAGTGCAATTCCTAAAGTTTCAGGTTTTCTCTGAAACTATTAGCAAGATGATTGCTGAAACGTGAATTAAGTCACAGACAAACATTATGTTTTCAACACGTGCAGTTTCCTTACTATGAATTTGTGGACTGGGCTTCCATGTACAAAGTTGGGTCCTTGTTTTATGCCGTCTGCTTCATTGTAAGCTTCCCAATGTTTTTGAGGTAAGAAATAAACCTACTAAGCAATTTAAATATCTGTTCATTTCTGTAGCTTATAATAATGCTTTTCAGCAAGCTAGTATCCTTTGCAATGTGCTTGATAATTGATGACAATACTAGCCTGCTAATTTTTAGAGATTGTGAATATATTCTTAACTTAATCTGCTTCAGCGCATGGTAAAATTTGTATGTTGTGTTTGTGCATTTAGTAATATTGCAAGGTTATTAGTTCTGTATTTATTGATGTTGAAAAGGCTGCTACATGATTTGTTAAGAAACACCAGGATTCAAGAACGTGAAATTGAATAAGTTGGGGAAAATGAAATAGAGCAATTTTTTATGCGTAGGATTGTGCTTTTTATTATATAACAACGATATTCTTCCTCCAGTTAAAAAAGGGGTGAAAAAAAAAGAGTGCTAACTCTTCCTTGTGGGATTCACTGATGCACACAGGATTGATGAGAAACCTGGTGACTTATGAGACTTACCAAGAGTGGCTGTCGATGCTCTTGGTGCTGCAATGTTACTAACAATAATACTGGACTTGTGGAGAATCTTTCTTGGACCCATTGTTCCACAACTGAAGCAAAACAATGCGTTCAACCAGGATTGCCATGATTTAGTGGACATGCCAATGAAGCGTAATTAGTGTACATACTTGTGGAAGTTTCCAGTGCCTGATGTTGTAATGTTAGCTAACTTGCTAACCACAGGTTTTGGTCATGTTCATCGTAAATGCTTCAGCTTAGGCATGCACTGAAATTTGCAATGGTGTTACGACTCGTGCTTAAAATAAAAGGAAATCTCTTATTTGTTCATTATCAACATCTTGACATGAATTGCTCCTTTTTCTTTCAGTTTGAAACTGATGAATTATGTTCATCTAAGCAAACTTAGAATCCGGCGTTTGAAGCCTTTCACCAAACTAACTTCTTCCCCATTACTTAATTTTTTGGGAGCAAGCTTCTGGAAATTTAAGCAAGCATGTCCAATCTTTCTGTCATTATCGGCCTCTTAGATTTAGATGTAGTTATAAGAAACATATATGTTTGGAGCAGAGTGTTTATTTTGCATGTGATGCAGCGATAATTTTTTTTTGTTGCTCTTTAAATTTAATTAGGAATTTAAGATCCAAGTACATGATTTCTTTCTAAATTTATATACATGGAGAAATAATAAAATTCCAGTCGCGGTTATGTGGATATTCTGAAATTTGATCCTGAAAAAAACATGAAGAATTCTGCAAGGTTATGGTGAGATGATGAAAAATAAAATGACGAGAAGCAATCTGACTAGAAAAATCAACATCATACTCAGGCCCAGACAAGAATGGAGCTGAGATTCAACTAAACTAAGCGAAGCCAAGATGAGGAGAAAGCAGTTGGGTGATAAGTTGCAGGCACAAATTTTCTGCCGGCACATAGCAGAAACTGACTCAGCTCAGAAAGCCCAAAAAGACCGCTCTGCTCTTGTCATTTCTACTTCAGAAATGAAAGTCAAATTACGTTCTTTTAGTGTAAACTATAAACAAATGCACTCACTGACAATTTCAACTTATAAATAATTATCGAAAACTTGTTCTAATGAGGGCCAAGTATACCCAAAAAAAAAAAAAAGAGAGAGTTGATTCCTTCCAACAATTATTTATTGCCCTTATTGCTATTTTATGGATTCATCAATTGGTCAAATCACAACTTAAAAGCTACGATGTATATGCATTAGCATTGCTCATAAAAATTAACTTCATATCAAACCATCTAGTGATGCTACTTTATTATTTATTTATTTTTTCCAGCATGGATTTCTAAGACAAGAATAAGAATTTAGTATAGGTTGTGTTGATAATCTATCTCATTGATTCTCAAGTCAATAAAACCAAAAGAAAATAGAATTACTTAAAAAACATAGTTAACATCAATAGAGCCTTTTATATAGGCATTGAAGCATCATCTAAACTCTTGATTCACCACCTTTAGAATTGCCCTCTAGATTTTGTTTTACTCTCTTTTTTTTATTTTTTTAATTTTCTTTCATGGTTAGTTTTTGATAATATTGAAAATAATACGTAGAAATTAACCATTTAACTTGGTATTCCAAAAAAAGAATGATAAAATTTGAGTGGGCAACATGATTCAAATAGTCTCACTCACTAGTCACTCCAGCAAATTCAACGAAAGGGAGACTAGCAGTACCCATAATTATGCAAATTCCTGTCTTGCTAGGCAATAGCTTGTTGACCTTGTCCTTCTTAATTAATAATATCTTTTTTTTGTATTACGCTATCAATTCCTCTATTTATCGTTTTCTCCATTTTGAAAGTTTCTTCCACCCTAGAAACTTCATGGTACCTTCCTTCAACATTGATATAAACTGGGTCTTAGTACTCTTATACTACACAGACATATAGAGAGAGGTATAATTAGTCGGTTACTGCATGATCACAGCAGAACTCAAGCTGCCTATAGTGATCATATCTTCTTGCTTTCTTGTATTCAAACACGCCATTCACCAATCTTCCTCATCTTCTTAGTCATTTCTGTATACGCAAGTACGATTTTTTTTCTCGGTGATATTACGTTGAACACTAATATATATAGTATCGTTATTATACTGTGAAAATGAGCAACAGAGGAGAATGTGAACTTGTGTTTCGTCACCTGGACAAGAATGGTGATGGGAAGATTTCACCATCAGAACTAAGTCATCACGTAAGTTTGATAGGAGGGAAGCTGGTCGTGGAAGAGGCAGAAACGGTGGTAGAGTTATTTGACTCCGACGGAGATGGGTTGTTGGGATTGGAGGATCTTGTTAAGCTAATGGAAACAGGAGGAGGAGAAGAAGAGAAGCTGCAAGATTTGAAAGCAGCTTTTGCAATGTACGATGTAGATAATTGTGGGTTCATCACTCCCAAGAACTTGAGAATGATGCTTAGAAGGCTTGGTGAGTCTAAGTCTATTGATGAATGTAAAGTGATGATAAGTAAGTTTGATATTAACGGCGATGGTGTTCTTAGCTTTGAAGAATTTAGGGTTATGATGCAATGATCTCTTTCTTTGTTGCTTTCTTATATTGTAACACGGCAATTAGTTAATATCCAATTCTTTAATGTCTCTTCGGAATAATTATTTTAAATTTATATTAAATATACTATTTATCTATTTATATTTAATTTTATTTAAAATTATATAAATTAAATAACTAATATTATAAAAAAATATTCTTGCTTTGCAACTAGCTGACGTCATTTACATAACGACGCCGTTTCATAACAAAGTACAGATCCTGCCAACACAAATTTAATTCACGCCTGTGGCAAGCGTGATCAGATCTTCCCCGTCCAACGCTCTCTCACCAGAGGAACGCAGAACAAACCGACTCTAAGTCCAAATGGTGGATTCGTTGTCGACTCCACCGCCGAGGTCCGCTACGGACCTCTTTTCGGACCCGCTCGACGCCCACCCGCTCTGGTTCAAACCCAATCTATTTCTCTCCCCAACCTTCGACTCCGAGTCTTATATCTCGGAGCTCCGCACCTTCGTTCCCTTCGATACGCTCCGTTCGGAGCTCCAGGCACACCTTGCCTCTCTCAACCACGAGCTCATCGACCTTATCAACCGTGATTATGCTGATTTTGTCAATCTCAGTACCAAGCTCGTCGATGTGGATGCAGCCGTGGTGCGCATGCGAGCCCCGCTATTGGAGCTTCGTGAGAAGATCGAGGGATTTAGAGGAAGCGTGGAGGGCTCTCTTGTGGCCTTGAGGAATGGATTGCAGCAGAGATCGGAGGCGGCCGCAGCGAGAGAGGTGTTGGAGCTATTGTTGGATACTTTCCACGTCGTCTCTAAGGTGTGCATTTGGATCAGAATTGGATTTGGAAACCCCATTTTGAAACTTCATAGTTTCTATGAAATCTGCATTGTGCAAATACACTAGATCTTTGGAATCATGCGGCGTATGCATCGTATACCAAATTTATACATCTGTTGAATTTTAATTGATGGCTTAATTTTGGTGTTTGCACTATTATTTTACTTACTGGCTTTGCTGCACGATTTCGGAATGACAAACGGCTTGAAGTGCAATGAATTCGCTGGCGAGTTCAATTTTTGTGTAGATTTTGGTCTCTGGAGAATTCTAATAAGGGCTCGGATCTTAGGTGTAGGAGCAATGGATCCAGTTGATCTCACTGGAAGATGTGTAGCGTACTACTTGAAATCTTGTCGGCACTATATTTGAATTAAGTGGTGGTAAAATGAATAGGTTACGACTTCATTTTATCGATGGTAAACTATCAAAATCAATTGTGTGAAGTAGAAAACATTGAATTTAGTTAGATAGAATAGATCAAGTTTGGTTCAATACAATAGACGGGTAAACTCTTGGTCCTGTTATTTCTGTTTGGTGTAAATGCAGTTGTATTCTTATAGTAATGTTGGTCATATATACTAATGGGTGCAGGTTGAGAAACTCATAAAGGAGTTACCAAGTGTCCCAGCTGACTGGTCAAATGAAGATTTGAGTCCAAGTGTAAAGAATGCTGTTAGCAATGGCACTTCCTTACAACCCATTGAGAATGGAACAAATCTCAGGGAGACTCAAAGCATGCTTCTGGAGAGAATTGCCAGCGAGATGAATCGGCTAAAGTTCTATATAGCTCATGCACAGGTCTCTTTGCTGTCCTTTTCTGTATATGTTTAGGAGCTGGTTTCATAGAAGTTAGGGAAATACTGCTAATATGAGTATGTATAATGTAAAAATCTATAAAGTTATCAGCAAGCTCCAAGTTCATTTATATGGTAATCTTACATTTGTGCTCATCTCTTTCCTCTGTTATGCCAGTACAGAACCTTCCTTTTATTGACAACATGGAGAAGAGAATTCAAAGTGCAAGCCTGTTATTGGATGCAAGTTTGGGACATTGTTTTGTAGATGGACTGGAACATCGAGATGAAAATGCAATATACAATTGCTTACGTGCATATGCTGCCATTGATAATACCAAGAGTGCAGAAGAAATCTTCCGCACAACTGTTGTAGCTCCACTAATACAGAAAATTATTCCACATGGACCATCCGGAATGGTTGCTGGGGCATCTGGAGATGAACTTGAAAATGATTATCACCAAATTAAACAATGCATTCAGAAAGACTGTAAATTCCTTTTGGAAATTTCTTCTGCAGGTATTATTATGTAATTTTGTGGCATTTTTAATCCTGGGATCACTAAATATTCATTTATTTTGGATTTGATGTTGGACAATTGTCCTGTAGTTCATGCTTTATCTGATTCCTGCTGCATTGCTCATTAATAAGGCTTTTCAGTATCTTATTTTAATTGGTGTTACTTCTTCCTTCTTATCTTGCTAGTTTTTTTTAAACACCAATTCTTAGTTTAGTTTTGGGGAGATACTTGTTGAATCTACATCTGTTTTTACTTAAGCATGACAATTTTTAGGGCCCTCCTATGGATTGAAAAAGATATGTACTGGAAAGAACTTGAGAACTGATTGGCCTGCTCTTATTTGATGGCTTTACATTTTTTAGTGGTTCTTACCTTAATAAATAATTGAAATATTAATAAATTTTCTTGCTAACATCTGTATCTGGAAAGACAAGTCTGCACACATTATAACCTTTTCTCACCATGTCCAATTGGCACTAAGTTGTTTATATGGTTCTTGCTTTCCTTTCTGTTTCTATGGTTCAGAGAATTCTGGTCTTCATGTATTTGACTTCTTGGCCAACTCAATCTTGAAAGAGGTTCTCTCAGCAATTCAAAAGGGAAAGCCAGGTGCTTTTTCCCCTGGGAGGCCAACAGAATTTCTGATGAATTACAAGTCAAGCCTAGATTTCTTGGCTCATCTTGAAGGTATACGGGATTTCCATTGTTTCTTTTTTTTTTCCCTTCTCTCCCTCCAACTCTTCAATCTGTTTCATTGCCTTCTGGATTATAATTTTGCATGGCTGATTTTGTAGCTATATTAATGCATTAAAAAATAACCATACTGTTATAAGAGTATATGTTGTTCATTATAGTTATAACATCCGATTGTCATGCAAGGCTATTGTCCATCCAGATCAGCAGTTGCTAAATTTCGAGCAGAAGCTGTATATGCTGAGTTCATGAAGCAATGGAATGTTGGGGTTTATTTCTCTTTAAGGTATATATCCAAAATTTTAGTTGGTTTATTTTTCTTCAACATCATTTTTTTCTCTTATATGATCATTTTTTTCTCTTATATGTCCATTTAACTCAGATTTCAGGAAATAGCGGGGATGCTGGATTCAGCACTGGCAGCAACCAGTCTTGTCCCAGTTCAGATTTCACATTCTGGTGATGTAAATTTGCAAGATCTAACATTAAAGCAAAGTGCCACTCTTTTGGAGAGCTTGAGATCTTGTTGGAGAGAAGACGTCCTTATCCTCTCATGCTCTGACAAGTTTCTTCGCTTATCCTTACAGCTTCTTGCCAGGTCAGTTATAAACTTTAAATGCAACATGGTTTATCTATATCAGACTTTTCATTTTATGTATCAATGATCAATGTCTAAATTAATGGATGTCTAAAATCTTGGTGTTTGTTGCCCAATAAATGCCCAACAGATATTCAAATTGGTTATCATCTGGACTGGCTGCCCGAAAGAGTAGTAATACAGGATCCTATTCTGGAAATGAATGGGCTATTTCAGCTGCACCTGATGACTTTGTCTATGTATGTATTGTGTAATGATTCTACCATACATGCACTGTAGAGTAGACTGGATCTTATCAATGACGTATGCATGGGTAATTATGCTTAACTAGCATTTTCATTTGATTTGCAGATTATTCATGATGTAACTTGCCTGGCCAGAGAGGTTTGTGGAGACTACCTGGATCACGTACTTCAACGCCTGTCTTCATGTTCTGCCAACACTCTTGATCTAGTGAAGCAAAGCATTTTGCAATGTGGAAATTCATTAAATGATCTAGCACCTCTTGCTATCAACATGATAATAGAGGCCCTAGTTGGTAAGGCTGTTGAGGTAAGCTGTGTCAGAAATATTAGAACTCAGGACATGTAGGATGAAGATGCTAGTTTTTATCTGCCTTTGATCTTTTTCTAGATGGGATCTTGCAATGAAAGATTGCCTGTATTGCTGGATCTGTGGTAATTGGATATATTTCGTGATTTAGTTTAATCATTAGCATTTCAAACAATAGTTTATTCACACAAGTTCCTGACTTGAAAATGGTGTAGGACTTGAGACAGGTGAAGGGAATAACTGCAACTTACAGGATGACTAATAAGCCTCTTCCTGTCAGACATTCACCCTATGTGTCGGGTGTATTACGCCCTTTAAAGGTATACATCTGTTCAGCTTGTACATGTTCCTTGACACGTTTTCAGACTGGTCATTTATGTGGTCTAGGGAGCATGCAACTTGTTTTAGGAAATGAAATGAAGGTTACTATCACGTATCTTGATGATAATAAGATCTATTTAGGTATTTACTATTGTGTTCTTTTGGCACTATTATCGCACTATAATTACATGCTTGCAGGTTTTTCTGGATGGGGAGCGTGCTATGACATATTTAACCAAGGAAACAAGGAACGAATTACTGCTTGGTACTGCAACCAACATCACCGGCAGTTATTATGAATTAGCGGCTGAACTTGTCAGCGTGGTTAGTATCCAAAATGAAATTCTTTATAACTTTCAATATTGAAATTCTTGTTTAATGTGTTTACTTTGTCATGCCCAGGCTAGGAAAACAGAATCTTCACTCCAGAGAATACGTCAGGGTGCTCAACGACGTGCTGGAGCAAGCTCAGATGTCTCAGACAACAGTGTTTCTGATACGGACAAGATATGCATGCAGTTGTTCCTTGATATTCAGGTAAGCTACATCTCTCTTTCTATCTCTTACCTGCCATGGCTCAGCATGTTAACCTGTATTGTAATTTCAACAGGAGTATGGACGCAACCTCTCTGTCCTGGGTGTTGAGGCTGCCAAAATCCCGGCATATCGTTCCTTGTGGCAATGCGTGGCTCCTCCTGATAGGCAAAGTGTGATTAATTTGTGAGTGAACACTGCCTACAGGCAGCTTGTAAGATGTATTTTTTTTTTTAAGTTTATCAAATTCAAATTGGTTAAATTGTAAGTCGAGTTTGCTATGAAATTCATTTTTGTTTGTTTCATAGGGTGCTTTCTGCTTAAAATATTCTTATGATTGCTTTATTTTTACGAGTATAATATTTTGTACTTGCATTTTTTTTTTAATTTTTTTTTGCACTTCGTAATAGTTAGTATTATCATCTTATCACAGGTAATTATCTTCATTTTACCAGTGGTGATTTATTGAACATAAAGGCTAGCAAAGATTGGAAATTCGAATGTATTTCCTTGTATTTTTTTATGGGAGACGGGAATAACATGTTATTGATTACACGTGTTTTGACGAAGTAATCATCTTCTTTTTCTTCCCCCGTTACCCCCGATTTGGAGAGAATTCAAGTTTTATAGGCCAAGGTCACATCGTTCTTGACACAGATATATGAACCCTAAATATTGTTTTTCTGAAAAAAAGTTTTGTTGGAATAGGTGTGATAAAATTACAAGGTAACATCATGAATTACTAACTATAAAATATATTTATTCAAAAAATATTAACAGAAGCTATGATTTAAGTGTTACAGTAAACCAAAACGAACACAATTGCTTTTCACATGGAAAATCTTGTAAATCTCTTAAATTTCTACAATACCACAAGTGCTGCAGCAAGCAGTATTGATGAAAAGATGGAAAAGCTCAAAGCAGGAATTTGATTAATTAATCAATAGAAGAGCGTAATCACAGTAGGCATACTACATTTTTCATTTCTTCCCTCTTCAGGGCAAACTACTGGTTGTCACATTCACGGGAGTTCTACTGCTTAGTTTATTGTTTCATAATTATCACAAAAACACCATGAAGAATATGCATAAAAGAAACAATACTATATTCACAGCGTCCTGAATTTCTCTCTCTTTTCTATTTCAGACGTTCATAACTTAAAAACTTCCAAAGGAGATGATGCTCACGGCAGAAGGAACATAACAATAGCTTAGTGCCATTTATACCAACCATCCCCAAACTCGGGATAATGAAATATAATTCATTAAACCTACACCGCATCTTACAAGACAAAATGGCTCCCCAAGAAGCAGTAATTACTTGGGCAGAGGCTTCGGGAGAACAGAAGTGCATCAACAAGTCAAAAAATAAGAAGCTTTTGTACAAATGAAAATTTACATAAAGTAGCTAAGAGCCTTCTTTCTTCTAGAGCCGCATTCACCATAGAGTTCATTCCATTGCAACAACTCGGTCATGTTAACAGATTCGGATGAAACACTTGCACATACCTATTTAAATAAAAACAAATTATAAATACAGAAATGTATACATTCATCGGACAAAACAGAGATTAAGATAGGCAACTGCCAAGTCTGTCATTTTACCCGTTCATGAGCGTGTTTGAAATCATCCATGTTAAGAGGCCTTGTGTCAGCACTACCACTTAATGCTGGAGCAGGTTTACCTTCTGCAATAGCTGCATCACATTCCTGTAATTAATTGAACATAACAGATCAAATTAGACACTATACAAGAAACAATTTGGTTGTCCATTATGTGTCTGCATCTGATCTACTTGCTGATCTAGCCATGCATGAAGGATGAGAAGTAGAATGTCCTCAAATTATTTGACAAACATTGTTGTTAGGAATGATGGTAAAAAATTTTAGAACAAAAACCGACATTCTATCCATATCATAATCTCAATGATATCATCAATTTACAAAACAGCTAATGGCTCTTCAACAGCAAAGAAAGCAAATTACAAAACAAACCTTCTTTTCCTTTTTCAGTATCTCTTTAATTGGGCAATGCGCAGCAGTTACACATAGGTTCTGCAACACAAAAGGCACTTATGTTAGACATTCTCTAACTAACTTGGACATAGAAACTTAAAAAAATAAATTAAATTAAAAGTACCAACTTATCCAAAGAAAAGAAAAAAGAAACCTTGAGGTCACTTCCAGAATATCCATCGGTCATACTAGCAATCGCATCAAAATCAACATCAGGGGACAAATCTTCCTTTGCCAAAATAACTTTCAGTATCTTTGCTCTATTTGGAGCATCAGGTAGATTTACCATCAATCTGTACAAGAGTACATTATCAGAGAAGGCACTAATATAAGGGACACAATTAACTTTGCCATATGAATGTGCTGGATCTTACTCCATGCTCAATAAAGGAAATTACCTTCGTGGGAGCCTTCTGATGACAGCCTCATCAAGGTCAAAAGGCCTATTTGTTGCTGCAAGTACTAGGACTCTTTCTGTATCTTTTGTACGTAGGCCATCCCAATTCACCATAAACTCATTTTTCATCTTCCTCATAGCTTCATGCTCCCCTGGATTTTCCCTCCTGCCCAACATGCTGTCAACCTATAGAATGCGGAGATCAGAAAGAAGAAAAGGAAGGTATATTGAAGATGTATTGATGCTTGATATACTAATGACAACAACGATGATAATGATAAGCAGTACTTGATAAAAGGATTATAGGAAGCTTGCCTCATCAACAAAGACAACACTAGGGGCAATTTTGCTGGCCAAAGAGAAAACGGCTTTCACATACTTCTCACCCTCACCAAACCACTGTTGCAAGTGAAAAGCAAACAAGTTCAATAGCAGGATATTAACTCAGTGCATACAAATCAAATCAGACGTTATGCAATCTTAACTTTAGAAGTTATGCTTGACATTGAAATATTGATGAAATTTGCACCAGCCTCTGTTGCCATAGCCTTTGCAAGCATAGTCTTTCCGGTACCAGGAGGTCCAAATAATAGTATGCCCTTAGAAGGCTGCACATAGAAGATTGATAGCTAAATAAACCCTCTTTACATTCCCCAGCCAAAATCTTTCACCAGTTGTAGAAACAGATATAACTCCATCCTTTCAAATGAACAACTTGTTTTGCTGAATAAAAATAATTGTGGAAACCTTGGTTAATTGCCCCTTGCAGAAAAGTTCAGGTCTCTGTAATGGAAGCATCACCAACTCCTTCAAAGTATCCTTGACATTCTCAAGAGCTCCAATATCATCAAATGTAACTCCAATATCACTGGGTGGGATAACATCAGCCAAAAGCCTTTTCTCAAATTCATTTTCCGTTACAACATCCTGATTTGTAACCAAAACAATCACTTATAAGATCAGCAAATGAAATGAGACCTTCAGAAGACATCAGGAAATTTTTATATGACTACTACTTTAAAATACTTGTGCACATAAATAAGCTTTTTAAAAGGAATTTAGATGCAAGAACGCATGAAAATCACCTTGAGAGACTTCTTCAGGCTTTTAGACTCATTCTGGATAGCCTGCAGGGTTCCAATCCCATACTGGATGCTGCCAGAATCGCACAATGGCATTACAACTGTGTAATCAATCCGATAACTAATGGTTCAGATGACGAGCCAAAAACGAACTAGAAAATAAGCTATCAATTACCTCTCACTGGACAAAACAAGTCTTGCATCAGCCTTAGAGTCAGGATTCCGCATTAGATGATGGCTTAAAGCCCACCCAGTTACCTTCTCTGCACCTGCAATGCACACCAAAACATGACTTTTAACAGAGAAGATTAGAAATGCATAATGTTAATTGTAAACAAAACATACTTTCATTTGTCAATGTCTGATCCTTAATGCATAATGTCTCAAGTCCTTCACATTCCATCCTGCTCCGACTCAGAGCCTATCATATGAAATGACAAACAATCAGAACTGCACCCAAGGAACACTTTTAACCACACGCCAATCACAAACTATATCATAGGACAGCAAGATCCACATAAGTGAATATCGACATATAAGAATACTAGTTAACCCTTTTTCCATGGAATAGCTAATAGAATAATCTGAAAGGAAGAATATGTTATTCATTTTCCATGGGCACCTGACATCCTCCCCCCCCCCAACTTTGTCAGGTAGTCAGGTCCTTAAATCACAATTAGGGCACATTTTGTTAGCCCTAGCAAAATTTCATTGAATACATATAAAATTTTTATAAATGAGCATATAATCCCACACTAAATCCCCCTGGATCTGAATGTTTCAGTAAACCCTTCAAAATCTTAGGGTTTTTTTCATTGTCAAGCTTACTCGTCCCTCAAAGCTTGAGATTATAGTTCTAGAACAGAAATAGAAACCTTCAGCACCCCAACAGAAGTATTTCAACCAGCTATAAACCCAAAAGTCAATGGGTTCTCAATATGACTGATCTGGGACCAACATTATGCAGAAGATACCAACTCTAGAACTCAAAGTAGCATAAACATGACAATTCATGAGATCATTCTATTGTTTCTAAACCCAGTTAATATAGATGAAGTAGGAGGTTATAAAACCTCTTCTTGTCTGTTGTTTTTTTTATTTCTAGTAAAGAAAATGTTAAAGACTCCTGAAAGTAAGTATTCAACTGTTAACCAGAAACCATCAAAAGGAAAAAAGGACATACAACAGAAGCCTTTAGTTGACTGAAAACAAGAAGTCACAAAGTTGAAGCCATTCCTTGCAGACTTGCTAATCGACCTCCCACTCAATCTAAGATAGCTGAAGGAGAAAATTTGTATTTTGCTTTTATTGTGCATGCTGAACATTCATGCATTAACATAATGATTTTATTTTATGGACCAATCATGTGAGTCGCCCAAGTTTGAGTAGCAGAACAATTGACGAGGAATGGACAGATAGTAGACTAAGAACCACATAAAACTTACCAGCAGCGAATCTATATATTATATAAAAAAAAAAATCTTTCAAGCCATAACCCCATGACAACCAGTATAAAAATGTCATGAAAAAAATAAATATGCTTGAATACTGAGCGAGGAAAAGATTTCTCACAGCACGCAGGTGATTCAGATTTCCCTTCATTTTGAGGGTTTCAGCGTCCAGATCCAATTGATGCTTCCAAGATGCTAGAAGTGCCTCATCCTGCAATGATACATAAAACTTCCATAATATGCCACACCCCAATAGAGTCAGTAGTAATAGTAGTACAGCATCCATCATCAAACCTGTGGCATGTGAATGACAACTTTATTAGGGAAAAGTTTAGTCAGAACTTTTGTTGCCTTTGGCACTTCTTTCCCTCTGTCATGAAGTCTTCCCAAACTATCCTGACGAAACAAGGCAACAATCACAAATTCAAAGTTTAGAACATCAACTACATGCATTAGTTAGAGGATGACTTATTAATTCTTGATCACCAATGTTAATTAAGTAGACCGGGCCTAACTCACCCCCAAAAGCTAGCTTAAGAGAGAGGGGTGCCCAAGGCCTTATAAGGGGGCGCACAATCCTTATTCCAAATCCAAACCAATGTGTGATTCAACAAACCCCCCACACGCTCAAACCAACTGGAACATGAAACACAAACGGGAGGCCCATTATGCCTAGCCCTAACACAAACGGGAGGCCTATTACGCCTAGCCCAAATACAAATGAGAGGCCCAACATCAAATCGGAGCCTCTGATACCATGTTAGAATAACAGGACTGGGCCTAACTCACCCCCAAAAGTTAGCTCAAGAGGGGAGTATTGTCCAAAGCCTTATAAGCAATCTATATTTCTCCTACCTAACTGATGTGAGATTCATATTCTCAACAACCAAGAAATATGTGTCACACCCATGTGCACATGCAAGCGCAAACATACACAGGTGGGTGTGCATGTGTAGCGTAGAGAGAGAAGAGGTGAGAATCTTCAGCTTCTCAAACAAACTGCAATAAACCCTCTGTTCTAAATATAATAATGAGAACCATGTAGAAAACGAAAGGAACTCAGGCATTGCTGAAAGAACACAAAAGTGCAGTTCATTTGAATTGCATAATAGCTTTTTCAATGCCAAATTTTAATATGTTCCATTAACATACAAATGCAATGTTTATGGAATTGCACTGCAAAACAAATTCCTAGAGAGCATATAATTTGAGTTGGTCAAGTGGTATTTTCACGCTCTTTCATTAAATACAACTACTTTGGCTTCAATATATGATTGGAGAGAGATAGAGAGTCACTACCGGAAAAGCCAAGTCAAGAAGAGCAGTTTGATTGCTACCAAATTTTGTGAAAAGAAGACCTCCATGATGTGACTGCAAGAAGAACTAGTAAGGCAATTAATCACAAAAACTTGGAAAGTGAGGCTATAATTTATTTCTGAGGTTTGCACTTCAAATGTTGTTTGCAAAATAAGGGTAAAGATCAAAATGTTACCTTTTCCTTACGACTATCAGTTTGTGTGTGTGAAGCAATTGCTACCACGTTATCAGGAAGCTTTTCAAGTCTGCTTTTAAATGTTGAACATGCATCCGGATTTCCTGCAATTGATTTCTCCGCATCTTTCAAGAACAAAATAAATGGAGAATTTCTGCTCTCATTGTGTACAGCCTGATAAAACATTTAATTACAGGTGTATGATAAGCCAGTCAATCGGAAAATATCAAAATGCCAAATCTAAATAATAAGAACATTTACATTTGAGTATAACTACCTCAAATAATGTATTGATTAGTAACTTATCCAAATCTTCCACATTATCCAAACGAAGATCGGTAACTAGAGAAAGAAAGTGAGATATTTTCATTAGGTCGGGAGCAAGAAAAGTTTGGGTAAAAGGAAAAGGGACCATAGATCAAGTCAAAGGGCATAAAAACGTTCATGACACAGTACATAATTACCATTGCAAAAGTATCCATGACCTCCCTCACAAAGATCTCCAAGATCAACCCCGTCAGGTACAGGTATGTCAAACCTTACTCCAATTTTTGACAAAGGGTTGTCCTCAAAAACTAGGACAACCTTTCCACGAATTCCATTAGTTGGACCCCTACATGTTAAATAAAGAATTAGAGGAAGCATAAGGTATGCCAAAGGAAGCAGAATGAAAAGGACTAAGGCAGGAATAGAAAATTTCTCTACTCCATCCACAAGGCTATAAATGAACCAAGCACTCGTGAGTTATTCGAGGTTCCACTCAATAAAAGCTCAGTTTAGCTCGATTTTCTAAATAAGCTAAGCTCAAGCTCAATTTTTAAGCTCGTTTAGTAAATAAATCAAACTTGAGCTTGCAGACATTCGTCTCATTAAAAATCGAAAACCCATTTATTTATAAATTTTTAGTGAGCTAGCTCATCAATGTATACTTAAGATATTTGAAACTCAGCTCGGTCGGTTTGCTTACACCAACTGTCCCTTATAAGGCACAGACCAAGAAAAAGCAGTAGGCTATAAAAACCTCCAGAATAAGTTTTCTATTTCCCTTGTTTATCAACATTTTAAAAATCAGATATACTGTTTGTTTTTATTAAAATTGGCATGCAGCAGAATTTGAATACCAGCCTATACCTGATCTGGATGGCTTGGAAAAAAAATCACATAAGTTCTCAACTGTTTATCTTCTCAATTTTGATAGTAGGATACATTTGGCAACCAAAAAGAATAAGTAAACAAGTGAATAATACTTTTGACACTAGAACCCAGTTGAATGCTTCTTATGTCCTAAACAATATTAGGAATGAATGTCATGCTGCATATAATTTCAAGTACACACAAAACAATGAAGTCCAGTTTTGTTCTAGGCAGAGGCCATCCTCCCTTTCCCCCACTTGCTCTCACCCATATCATATGTTTGATTCAGTAGCAAGTCAGTGAGATGAGCATTAACTTTAGTGAAGTATGAACATCCTAATTGATTAAGAGAAAAGAATGAATCAGAAAGCTTTTAATATATTACCTTCAAGGTGAAGTGGAATAGTGCAATCTACACATTTATGTCAATATGCAGCCCAATTCAGATCACATAAACCCACTAGTTATTTCTGCTTTTGATTTATGAAGGATGACTAATACATAGTTTCAGCACTCATTATAAACTAATCACAAAAACATGGTTGACCTATATAAACATCACCATATTCAAGTCAAGAACCATAGGCGTAGAGACAATCCGTAGTTTATAAATTGAATTGCCAATGCTACTTGTACCTTGATGAAGATGATGACGGATATAAGCCCCCAGAAATATACCTTACTCCATCACCTGGAAGAACATATTTTGTAGTTATCATCTTCATTCAGAATCCAAGAATAAAACTAGAAGGTAAACAAAATTGAAAGGCCAAATACAGAAGGCCAATAATACCTATTCTAAATAAAGGATTCATATATGTCCCAGAAGAGGTAGGAACCACATCAGCATCCATTGGTTGAGATTCCTGACAAGTGGAAGAAGGTGCATTTGAAACGCTGGGCGTTTCTGCTTCAACACCTGATGGATTCACACCTTTTGATAACTCTGTGACTCTAGGTGTTTGTTTGGCAGAAATGCAGGATTTTTCCACACTAAATCCATCCTTGAAGAACTCAGCTAGCTTTGAAGACAAATCCTACATATTCATAATTGGAGATACAAGATACAACCAATAAATAGTCTTTACATCATATAGATGACATAGTGGAGTTGACCAGAGGTTTTAGCTTACACCCAAAAAAGTGTGGCTATCAAATACGAGTAATTGAGCACCAAAGTAGTTAGCAAGGGCCTTTACCAACATCTCCTGATATATTTCAGAACCTGCATTCAAAATTCAGAGGCAAAAACTTCAAGTTTGCATTTCAGTTTCCATGGAGGTTAACCCTCAGACCAAGACAAACATCAGAAATAACACACCTGCTGGACCAGAAAGCAAAACCCGAGGATTAACAGTGGTAAGTTCTGCAGTATACTTCACATGTTCTTTGTGCCTCAGGTGTATAAATGAAGCTGCAATCAGTACATTTTTTGTGTTCTCACTGCAATAGAAAGTATATAAAATATATTGATGTTCATAAATTGCTACATGCCACACATAAACAATCATGTCATGTAAAGTCCTAAGAAAAGGGTAAAATGACAAAAATGATTTATCTATATATCAGAAAAAGTAAGGCCAGCAACATTTTAAGCTTCGAGTTGAAAGAAATGCTGGAACTAAACACCATGCCGAGATAAAAGGAATACGAATCTTTTTCATTTGTGAACTCTTGAATATAAACCAAGGTTTTAGGATTCAGAGAATCTTAGTTCAGATGACCTGAGAAAACAGTTGGTCCTATAAAGCAATCTTCTCCAGCAACTAGATGAGATTTCCCAAAGTTGTTTTTCACTATGCCACTAAAAAGTCTGAAAGCATCTAAAACATTGAAATGACAACAGTTGGAGAAGTCATAATGTTAACTCCTAACTGGATATCTAGCAAAGAGAAGAATCATTCAAGCTCAAAGCTGGAAAACCAACAAAAATAAACAATAACATGTGAGAGAAAAAAAATATACCTTAAATAGTATGGAAAATCATCAAATGAAACTTCAATGTTTTTTCCATCAAGAATTCCAGCTCGAATGTCTTCTTTGAGTACTGCACACAGCAATGTAATACCGGAGGTTGAGGCCAGCTGTGAATCCCTTGTCCAATCGTTCCTTTCTTCCAATACCTGTTTACAGATACTCTTGCTCAATTTTTGTTTACAACTAGTTGATCGAGCTAACATCCTGAAGAAAGGCCTTATCAAATCATTCACCCCAGAGAGTTTTACATTGCCTGCCTCTATGCCAGAGTCCTGGTTGCAATCAGGAGGAAGGTTCTTGCCAACTGCTCCAGCTTTATCACCCCACGCTTTTGGAGTTGAATTGATTTCCAAGCCATCAAGCTCTGCTTCTGTACCATCATGGACAACCGAATGCGCAGGCACCTCAGTCCCATGGTGGATTTTACCAGTGTTCTGACCTGGAGACTTGGATCGAGGTATATCTTGCCTCAGGCTTGAAAGAGATGCCAATATTGATGCCCCGACAACAGCTGAAGGATCTCCTGACCTCCTTTCAAGTTGGAAAAGTTTTCCCAGACTACCCTGGACCTCTGCGCTCTTAACAGCATTATCAGTTGTGACTTGCTGGAAAATCTAAATTCACCAAGATTAAGGAAACTGTTGCTTGATGAACAAACATCTGACACCATATAGAATTGAAAGAAAAAAGGTGAAAAGGGAAGAACATAGAAGGCCTAAAAACACCACAACAAAAAGAAAACCAGATCAATAAACTATCCTCCAGCTAGAATAAAGGATACATAGGCATTGTTCCCCATCAAACCAAAAACCAATTCATCTCCTGAATGGAGAGGACGACAAGTGTTCTTCTTGACTACTTCGCCATTTACTTGCACTGATCCCTTGCTTCCGGTACTTTCTAACACCACTACAGCATTTCCCTCACGCTGATCATGTCCACAAACAGTAAATACTCAAACTGCATGTTCATGTTAGGAGTTCACCTCCAGAAGAACTAATAAAACAAACAACTGCTTTGAAATATATCTGACAAGTGATGAGTGCTTATGATATCCGACTAACAATACCTGAAATAAATGTGATTTACCCATCTAGTATTTATAATATCCTCTAAAATGTGATCATGGGAGCCTAAAGTAAATACCTGCGTGTGTTTGATCTTGCACAGAATCCCACTCTGATCCTTCAGCGGAAAATTGCAATTCTTGTTTGAACCAATAGTGTAACTGGATGTGCAAATGACTAAATTCGGATTCTGAATATCAATCGTGCAGAATAGTGAAAAACACGAAGTAATTCCATTCAATCATAAATTAAAAAAAAAAAAAGGAAAGAAAGAAAACCTTTTCAGTCGTTGTCCAAGCAAGTACTCACTTCAACTCAAAAGTTCAAATTAACGATTTAAATAATTTTTTCTGGTAAAATAATTGATTTAACAATCTATTTACTGATGAGTACCTGTGCAGACTGTGACAGAAGTTTACACCAAGGCGTTGGTTTTTCAAAAGTAGGAATCTGCTTGTGATACCAGGTCCAGGACGAAAAAGAGCTCCTCGGCTTATCAACTAGAAGCGGCGTAGAATCTTCAAATACAAACCCATCAAATAAGACAAAATTAATGGGAAAAAAACTCGTGCATTGATTAGACAAACAAGCATCAACATTTCTGACAACTTCAAAACACCTACCCTCTGAGATCGGCGTGACCACGGCCACCGCCGGAGCTTCCTCCCCCTTCCCGGAACTCACAGCCTCTCCGTCAGCGTCTCCAGCAATCTGAGCATCGCCAGAGCCACATTCTACGGGATCCGCAGAGGAAGGTGGACACAATTCCTTTGAATTCTCAGCCGCCGGCATCGGTTTCTCCGCAGTCCCACCATTTTCACTCTGCAATTTCGAACAAATCACAAAAAAAGCACAAAGACAAAATCAAACATCTTGAAACAACCAATAAATACATAAAAACTGAGTTGTGATCTTCCCCTTCTCTTCCACCTTTTGACGCTTTGGAGACGGAAGCTTAACCTCGGACGATGAAGATCTCTTGATATTATTGTTTCCGGAGAGAGATCCACTTCTTCTCGTTGAAACCATGACTCTGGTTTCGGTTTTTGTTTTGTCTGTTCTCTATCCCTTCACGTCCTCTATTCCTTTAAAAAACACTTAGAGCTTAGGATTAGGAGATGCACGCATCTCTATAATATATATATATAAGCTTCGTAATGAGACCCAAACGCTGAATTTGAAGGATGTGCTTACTTAAATTTGCATAAATAATTATCTATATAATATATATTAATTTATTTTTTCTAAATAATTTAAATAATATATAAAAAAATGATTTTAAACATTAAAATCAATTTTATAAAAATCCATTTTTTAAAGTGAGCCATTTTCATAAAGAAATTTAAAAGCTTGACCATGACTGAAATTAACCCGTCAATATTGAATTACAGTTCCGCAAGTCCGCGATACGAACGACGAGGATTGAATTATCACACCTATAAATACATGCTCTTCAGCTTATTCACAAAACCCTAGACTTCACTTGCGCTGCCAGCTCTCTGAAGAGTATCTGCGCATCTCTATCGCTGGTAAGAGCTCAGATCTACTTACTCTTTTGTACCATTGGATTCATTTGCCTCTCGAGATATATCATGATTCGAGGCTAAGCCATCGAAGTACGATCTCTGCAACTTCGATGGCTTAAATCCATCATCTGATTTATTGCTGTTTGGAAGTTTGCTTTTGCAAACTTGAATATTCTGTTTTTGGAGTTTGAGATTTTCTGATTTGATATTGCTTGTCAATAAAGCTGTTTATTATCTTAATCAGTGAAATGATTTGTTCATTTTGGTGAGCAAGTGGATGTTATTGGAAGCATAAATTCAACTATCAAATGCTTTTTATTTACATATTAGCTTATTTGGTATTTGAGTTTGATTCCATCTCCTTTTATTTTTTTTGTTTGCTGTTATTGTTTTTATGTAAGTCGTTAATGAATTAGCTGAACCGAGTATAAACAAATTTGTCAAAGAAATTGCATGCGCTTTTTTTTATTTACTGAGATGTCTAGGTTTTGTAATTTAATTTTATATAATTGGCTTATTCATGCTTCTAGAAACAAGCCACACTAGTAGCTAGCAATGGCGATCACATTCTACGATCTTGGCTCACCAGCTGGCCTCAAGAAACTTGATGACTATCTCCTTACTCGCAGTTACATCACTGGGTAAGTTGCAAATTGTTATCTTTCTCATCTTCAATTAGCTGTGTGGCTGTTACCCTCTCAATTGGTTTTGGAAGTTATGTTAGTGAAAAAGGAAAATTCTGACTGTTTTCAGGTACCAAGCTTCAAAAGATGATGTTACCGTATATGCAGCTCTGCCAAAGGCTCCATCATCTGAATATGTGAATGTGTCCAGGTGGTACAACCACATTGATGCACTTCTAAGGATTTCGTAAGTCCCCATGCTTGTTGCTATAAGGGCATCTGTTTTCTTAAATATGGCTATTGTTGAACTTGATTTGGCGTCTGTTTCAGTGGTGTATCTGCAGAAGGGTCAGGAGTCACTGTTGAGGGATCTGCACCCATCACAGAGGAGGCAATTGCAACTCCTCCAGCTGCTGATTCGAAGGCAAATATTTCTCACCTCTCTCTCAGTATTGTTTATGATTTTACATGTTGCTGTTAACTTGTACTCTTAAATTTTCTGATGATTAATTAGATCAGAACAATTGTTGGTTGAGAATGCTAGTTCTTGTTAAGTTGTGATCTTCTGTGTTTAGCAAGTTAGGACTTGGGACTATCTACAAATTGTCATCATGCTTCAGCAGTTAATTTTGCTCTAACATGATTTTTAGGCTGCTGCTGCTGAGGATGATGATGATGATGTGGATCTGTTTGGTGAAGAGACGGAGGAAGAAAAGAAGGCTGCAGAAGAGCGAGCAGCTGCTGTCAAGGCATCTGCAAAAAAGAAAGAGTGTGAGTGTTTCCTATTCTACTTATTATGTAGCAGATTGCATTTTCATTTCATTTTGTCTGTCTTTCTCTTTTTCTTCCGTTTATTCTACTACTATAATTCTTTCTATATCTTATTGGATGAGTGGAGTTAATATTTTCCTTTCTGTTGCTTTTGTACCCTCTAATATATTCTATTGGTTTGGCAATAACAGTATGCTTATTAACTGCCTTTTCTAATCTCCATTTCAGCTGGAAAATCATCTGTTCTATTGGATGTTAAACCTTGGGATGATGAGACTGACATGAAAAAGCTTGAGGAAGCAGTTAGAAGCATTAAGATGGAAGGACTGCTTTGGGGAGCATGTAAGTTCTTTAGTGACCTTAATGAATAACGAAAGTTAGGAATGATGTTGGAATTCTTTCAAAGGCTTGTTTTCTTGAACTAGTATCTCTCTCTAGAAATTTTGCTTTCTTCTCAATTGGAAGAAAGAAAGAGGATGGATAATTGGCTTTATAGTATATTAGTGTGCTGTTCTAGGCATTTACTTTTTATTTTTTTATTTTTTATTTTTTTATGCACTTCTAACTTTTTAAATCATAATCATGTTATTTAAGATTATACATGTCAACACCACATGGTAACATGTACCCCTTTTTATTTAGGTCTTGTTTTCAGTTATATTTTTCTCATGTTATGGTATAATAAAGTTACATCAAATAATTGAAATAAAAAGGATTACATGACATTGGTTGAATTTAAACTAGAATATGATTAGATTTGGTTTTTGTTATTAACAAAAAGTATTTATGCCATTAATTCTGTCCAAAATATATTATATTCTTGTAATACTTATTATATGATTCTATTGTTGTTATTATTATAAATAAATTAGAAAGTATTCAAATGATAATCGAGTAAATTGAACCTCAAACTTTATCTTTAGAAATTATTTATATCAATTTAAATGATCATTGATTTTTGACACATCCATGCATTGCACACACACACAATTTTCATTTATAACTGTTTTTATTATATAATATTTTATTTTAAATATAATTGCCTTTACTATTAAATACATTATAATTCATGGCAAACCTTTTATATATGCAGAATTTTTTTATATGAATTTACTATTTTGTTCCACATTCACCCAATGTCTTCTCGAGCGATATCAATACTTCTTACTAAAACTGGCTGAACAGTTGTTTCCTATATTTTTTTCTCATTTAAAATAAAAAAAGAATTGTGGAAAATGTTTTTAACTATATAATGATTTGAATAAGTTGGTCATCTAATCCTGTTTAAACTTGATTTAGAATTATGAAAAATTTATAATTATAATTATTTCCTACAATCTTCTAAAGTGTTATTACATGAAAAATTAAAATAAAAATATCTGAAGCTCATTTTTTGTAATATTATAAATGATTTAAAAAATTAATGATTTTCTTATAGTTCTAATTGTATACAAATATGTTTCGCAGCCAAGCTTGTACCTGTTGGATATGGCATAAAGAAATTGCAGATTATGATGACCATTGTGGATGACTTGGTGTCTGTGGACAATCTTATCGAGGATTATCTGACAGTGGAACCAGTGAATGAGTATGTCCAGAGCTGTGATATTGTTGCATTCAACAAGATATGTAAGTAAAGCTTTACCTTTTTATATGCCCATATAATGTATGCATCAATTTAGGTTGTCCAGTAGTTGGAATGGTAAATGAACAAGTGAAGAATATTTTTTTTTTCATGTAATTACAGTTCATGTTTAGGTTTGTCATCTGTTCTGAGTTTTGTGTTCATGATTCTTATTGCAGAATTTGCGGATCCTTCTCACCGGGTCTAGTTGTGCAGGAGAGGTATCTACAAGTGAAGCCCGTGTATTTGGGAGATGATATATTATATTTGACTTTCATCCCTATTTTTATTGCAAGTTTTCCTTCATTTTTGTACTCTGGACCTGGTTAAATGGTTGTTTATTGTAGTCTCTTAAGGTGTTGAAATTCTTCTTTTGACGTGATCGCAATTTAGCCTATCAGTTATTCTTGTTCTGGAAATCATCCTGGATTTAGTATGTGGGTTGTAGAGAAGAGACACTAAGTCATTGATCATCCATTTGAAACTGAAACACCAAATCCAAAAGAGACTTCCCTTCGGAGAGTTCTAAATTGCTTTAGGTTTTAAAAGTTTCTATCAGTTGAATATATACACGTTAAATATTCTTGGTGTAAAACTTAAAATGAGTGCATACCTCTGCCTGCTGCCGCAGCCTATTTGTTGTGACAATTTGACATCTCGCCGTAATAATTAACCTTGTAACTTATGCAAGGAAGAAAATGTAATATATTTTTGAAAATTGTTTTTCAATATAATAATTTATTTTTTTATTATAATATGAAAAATGTTTTCTTATATATTTCTGTGAAACAAGTGAACGCTAAGCTGAATTTCAATTCCCCCTTTTGTTCAATGTTAAAATTACAATTCTAACTTTTGTTCAAAATGGATGCGTTCAGTTGTTTCTTTTTTGTCTTGATTTTGAACAGTGCCATTGCCAATCTCTTTTGGAGTGAACTCCATTGCCTGGTGAGCTAAACAATTTGATTATAAAGCATCCTTCACGTGTACAATAAAGTTTCAGGTCCAAAGCCGATTCCGCGCTAAGAATTCCTTAGCATCTCAAAATGAGAAACTGGGCGACGGGTGGAAATGAAGGTGATTTTGTAATTATATGTTGATCTTAACTTGAAAACCGTTAATAAAAGAACCAGAAGCTACGTATAAACTATAATTCCAGAGAACCAGAATTTTGATTGGGAAAGAGAGATACCATTGTGAAGGGTAAAAAAGCCAGTGGTCATCTCCCTTTCCTTAATACTATTTTCATCATTGTAAAGGGCCTAAAAATTTTATCATGTAGAGGGACCATCTTTCGATGTTTCCATAAGTGGATGGCTATTGAATGATGATTTTGTCTCATTGTCAACAGGTAGCATGGAATTTGATGTTTGTAATGACACTTCTATTCCTTGTGTTGATTTATTTTGAATAGTGTAGTTACGCAAAGGAGTTTTAGACCCATTTTGTTTGTTGGATGATGTATTGTTCTGTATTAGATACTGAAAGCTTGTAAGGGTAGATCTTGTCATTTAGAAGTCATCTTGTTGCTCTGCTTCTGGTCACCCAAGCAATATCTGGACCCAGTTTCTGTATCTATTTCCCTTCTTTTATCAAATAATGAACAATTTGAGATATTAAACAAATGCAAACATGAACTATAAAAAATTTATTAATTTATCTGGTTTTAGTATTGTTCACTTGGTTAAATGGAGCTGTCTAGTACCAAGAGGTTAAGACTTTAAGTTGACCTCATTTCTGCTCATCAGTAAAGCACACAAGGAGCTACTTAACATTCCCCAGGCAAGCTCTCTTCCATTTGTTTAATAAATGTTGATTACATCACACTTTCTCCTCGCTATTGCTCCGCTTTTTAAATTATGCTTTATTACAATGAGTGATGCAGTCAGCCATTTAGTAATTAACTTACTTCTGGGAATATTGTTTTTATCACCGACTTTTGAAATTTTTATCTATAAATTACTATCTAATAACGCTCTAAATCAGTTGTGAAAACTGAAGAGCATAGAAACAAACAGAAAGCTGATTGCGTCAATGGCTGAATCAAACAGACAGTTGTTCGGAATTTTCAGTATGGGTCGATCTCAACAATGAACAAAGGTCGAGATACCAAAACAGCAGCTTTCTTAAGAAGCAACAAATAAAGCTTTTTGGGACAGTTTGCTTTTGTCGTCTCGACTTTTGCAGTACTTGTTAGATGCGAGTAGCAGTTTGGAATCTTGCAGTAGGGATCAATGCGACTATCCCTTTTGGTAAATGCTTCCATTTTGGTTAATCTACTGAGTCTCTACAGCAGCGCATTTGAAGAACTGCCAAATGGGTTATGGTGATAAATCCAGCTTGTGTTGTACCTGTGCTTCACATGCTCCAACACATGCATGGGACCATTCAGCAATAAATATAAGCTGCAGCTGACCATGAGTCCTCTAGACCCTAGAGATTATATGTCCCTCGTGGTCGTGGGCATGTGGTCGATCGGCTATTTATATCCAACCGTTAGCTATGGCTTTGGAGTTGATAAACTCCCTCTTTAATGGTACCCTACTTATCACTTGTATTCCCCAGGTGGGACTTCTTTTTCATTATTGATTTGTTGGGACTTATTGACAATGGAACTGCAGCAATAAATGTTAGCCTTGTCATTTTCTCTGAGTGGTGTTCTTTTTCGGAACGTGAAACCTGATCAAAATCATTGCACCAAGTCAATGGGTTTTGATCCCTTGTCGCAGAGATTTGTACCAGGAAGCGTATGCCAACTGCATTTGCTGTGTAGTTAGCACACAGGACAAGGGAATTCAATGAACAATGATCAAATCTTGATCTTTGAGTAAACTTTCAGAATGGCCGAAGCTTAGCCACTACGTTGTTCTTGGTCCATACATGTATCTCAGTTGCACTAGAATTATTATATAATTGATATTTATCCCACAGCATGCATGTATGTTCATTTCAACTTTCAGGAAACTTCTAGAATCATTAACCCATATCTTACTACATACCTGCCAGGAATATTTGCGTTATTTGACTTCATCTAATTATTCAAGAACATGCCATAGTTTTAAGGCGACGAGACTTCGTAGAGTTGAACTCTTCTGCTGGCAATTGACAACTTCAAGAGGAATTTCGTGGAACGTTAACAGAACGTTAGATGAGTGACCTGACTAAGTTTGCATAAACTGATTCAACAGCTCTATAATTACTTTTTTTTTTTTTTGCTACTCTGAGTGATCAGTTGGCATAGAATCAACTCATTTATGTATTGATTTGATATCATTTAATTTGAGTCTAAGTTAGAATTAATAGAAAATAATATAAAAATTATTGCATAAAAGAATTAATGGAAGGAGTAATTAAAAGATTTTTTTTTTTGAAGTAGAATACATATATATTCATATAAATTAGAGTGGCAAGAGATTCAAAAAATCTAGAACTTGTCATCGGAACGTGTCTCTAAAGGAATATTAGATGAGAATTTCCACGAAAACGACTAGACGTTGGACACTTTGCACCGCGTGAATTAAGCTAACCATTAATTAATTTACAGGCGCATGGAATGGAACCATTCTCATTGCCTTCTCTTGACCGAAACCTTCAACCCACCAGCCATGTGCGCAGTCAATAGAGGGACAAAAACTGGCTGCTCCGCCTCAACAGGTCTCACCTCGAACCGCCTCACCACTGAACTCACCACGTACTTCATCTGTACAAACGCCATCTCCTTCCCAAGGCACACCCTTGGACCCGCTTGGAACACCGGGAACTTGTATGGACTCACCGTCTTCATTGTCCCCAACCCAAATGTTTGCTCCAACCACCGATCTGGTTTGAACTCTAAGCAATCCTTGCCCCACAGACTATCCATCCTTCCCATTCCATAGGGAAAGTAGGTCACTCTATCTCCCTTCCCTATAAAAGTTCCGTCTGGAAACACATCATCTCTAAGAGCATGCTTGGAGTCCCATGCAACTGGCGGATACAATCTCATTGACTCGCATAATGCTGCTTTCAAGAAGTTCATCTCTTTAAGTATTTCATAATCTATTGATCTTTCACCATTGTTGAGTAATGTTTCGACTTCATCCACAATCATTTTCTCTGACGACTGGTGCTTTGAGAGCAACCAAAAGAGCCAAGTCATTGCTGCTGATGTTGTGTCTCTTCCAGCCATAATGAAACTTATTAGAATGTCTCTTATAACTTCCTCATCGTGTCCAGCTGATAACAATCTTGACAAAAGATCATTATCTCCTTTTCTTTCTTCATCATTCTCCAAAACTCTCTTTTTGTATTGGATGATCTCTAGAACTGAGCTATGGACTAGTTTGATTGCTTCTTTGAGTTTTTTCTCAACGCCCACATTCAGCATTCTCTTTATCTTCCAGAAGCCAGAAACTGGCGCCGCTCCCCGCATGGCGCTTATCTCAGAAGCAGCATCAAAAGCCTTAACAAGAGGCGGCAAGGGACGTGAAAGATCCAAGCAAAAAGGATCTGTTCCGAAAGAAATCCGACTCACGATATCAAATGCAAATCTTCTTAACACATCTTGCAAATCCAGAACCTTTTCATCATCTGCAGCTTCTTCCAAAAGCGGGACTAAACGATTCTCCACTTCTTCCTGGAGCGTCTTCACCACGAATTCCCTCAAAGACTTAGTACTAAACTCGTGGCTAGCCAGCTTACGTTGACTACACCATAATTCACCATCAACATTAAATATACCACACCCAAGAAGGTCTCCGAGAATTTCAGTGAAGGGTTTCCCTTTAGGGAAGTTACTGAAGTTAGTCTTGAGCATATGCTCAACGTTGACGGGGTTAGCAGTGACTATGGTGCGGCGAGCACCTAGCCTCTCAATTACAATGGTTTGGGTTGGAGACACAGATAAAAGATGGGTGTACCACTCCAAGAGGCGATAGCGATTCTTATAGAAAGACAGCAAACATCCTATAATAGGATAAGAGGGAGGACCATGATCAGCGGAGAGTATGTTCATACGACAGTAATGGAATTGTAATAAGAAAGAAAAGAGGAAAAACCCAAGAGAGACAAAGATAACGAGAAAGATAAACATGGTGATGATTATTGTATGATGTAAGGTTTAGCCTGTCCTTGCAGACATGAAAAGAAGAGAGGTGATGTTGGTTAGAGAAAGATGAGCAATGGGGGTGGGGGAGGGGCGAGTATTTATACATAACGAAGGCGATCCGTGATAGCGAGAGCTAAAGAGAGCCGCTGTTGGAAACGGTAAATGAGAAAAGAATCAACGGACAAATCAAAACAGCCACGTGGTTCACATGGTCCTCGAGCTTAAAATAGGAAAATTTGGGGCGGAGTCACCCAACAGTAATGATTAGTTGCATTGCATTCCATTTCTACAAAAGGTGGACCGTCACTTTAAGGTTACGGACAGCCTAAAATACAGTAGTTTAGTGATAATTACGTGGGAAGTTGGACACACTGAGTATAAAAGTCTATCTACTTAGATGAAATCCTTTTTTTGCCGCTGTCGTGGTTTGAACTTGTATCATTTCTTCAATCTATCACATGCTTGATACTGAAACATTCCAAATTATATATGATATGTTAAATAGGATCTTATATAAATACTAGATCTTGAGTTATTCTCGAACCCTCTGTATATTTTAATAATAATTAAATTAATAATAATTTAAATTAAAAAACTGTATTATGTGAATATTAAAAAAGATATAGCAGTGTAAAATAAAAAAAAAATAGTAAACTCAT
>CAOGCB010525028.1:0-12005 GCA_948266635.1 Cnidoscolus chayamansa | reverse complement strand
AGAATTTAATAAAAGTATTACATCATGGTTATTATGATTATAATTAAAAATATTATGTAGATAATATTGTTTAGTAGTAATGAAATATGTGGACGAAGCATTAGAAAATGAAAGATGTTAGAACTAAGCAAATGGTTGATTCTTCTAATTACGGCAACTCCTTTTATATATTATTATTATTATTATTATATTCGTAGATAAATTACCTATTAAACCCACTATTATAATATATATATATATAAGATTTTCTATATATTAATGAAATATAATAAAGTCAAAAATTACGGAAAAAACAAAATCATAGGATGACATAAAATTATATAATTTTTTATTTTTATTAAAGTTTGACAGTTTGTGATATTATTTAATTTGAATTTGAATTTGAATAGATTATTTTTTAAATGAAGAATTAATTAAAAATAATAAAATGTGCCGATTTTCATTCACGATTTGCACATATTATTATTGATTATTTGGATAGTTGATGAAGATGGCTCTTAGTATTATATATATGGCAAACCAATAATTACTATGAATTTAAAAATTATTTTATTAAAATATTTTATATTTTATAAAATTTTAAATAATTTATTTTATTAAAATATTTTATGTTCTAAAATATACTATAACTAATTAAAATATTCTTATAATTTTAAAATTACATTAAAATATCCATCTATTTCTCATAAGAAAAAACCATAATTACCCTTTAAAACCTATTTTTGGTTCTCTTCTTCTTCAACCATACTACAAGAAATCAAACGGCTGGGATCACTTCATCATCGTATCTCGTAGGATTTTCGACTGTCGAAAGATGAGGATTTGGGTTCGAAATGCATTTACATGCCAAGTATGAGAATCTTTTTCTTCTTCTTCAACCATACTACAACGGCTGGGATTACTTCATCACCGTGGGTCGTATCTCATGGGATTTTTTTATATCTTTTTATTACTATTCGTGCTTTGATAATATCAAATTAATCCAGCTCAATCATATTTAAAGCCGAATTTTAATCAAAATCACTTGTTAGCCATAACAAAGCATTTAATTGGAAGAATTTTGAGCTCATATTATAAAAAAAAAAAGGGAGTGCTTCGAGATGAGGTTTATTAACAAAAGTAAGATACACAAAACAATTTTATATTAAAGGAGATCTGAACATTGATATTATAATATAAGGAAAAGAAAGACCAAAACTTCAAAAAATAATGCAAAAAAATTCTCTGTATTTCTTGGGGCCATTCATGTGTGCAGAAGCCAACATTATATATAAAAAATAAATGAGAAAAGAGCATTGTTCGTAAAGGAGAAGAAACTGTACCTCGACATTTTAAATTCACAACAGTTGCTAATGAATGCAATTAATGTCTTCCAACATTCTTTTATGTCGCCACTTCAGAAACTCAGACGCATTCCCATTCTTTATCTTTTTCAGATGAATGGTTCATTTTAGGCTACTTAATACAACATAATATAATTTGGCAAGCTTGTGAAATCGTGAGAGAAAAGCATCAAAGAGTACTAGTGCACTGAATAATTTCTAAGGATAAGAAACTAAAGAACAACCTTCTAATTTGAAAAGCCATACCCACAAGTTTATTCGCATGTTAAAATTATCTGTCAACAGAACCAAGTAACAGCTCATCCAGGCATTTCAATAATCATTGACCAAATTAACAATGGCTATTATAATCAATACTCAACAATTATTTCACATGCAAAGTTCGAACACCCCTGAACACCAACTTTACATCTGATCAGATTAGGTCTCAAATCTTTTTCAGCTTCCTTGCTTTATATAAAATGAAACATTTTGTTAATGCACCAAATACACAAGGTGTGTATGAAAGAAACAATATTCAAACACCCGCATCATGAACTTCCATACAGGTGAGCTAGTTGAAAGGGATTCAGATAGCACACCACTAGTTTGTCGCACATTCATGTTGCCCACTCAGTTCATAAACATAACGATCATAAACATCTCAATACAAAGCAGCTTGTTCAACCAGATCCCGGTATTCATCAGAGACGAAAGATTTCACCTTCATGGTGGGTTTTTCTTGATCTTTTTGAGGAGACTCGTATTTTATCCCAATTATAGTTGCCAAACCTGCATCAACAATATAATTCAATTTTGAACTTTTAAAGTATTTGAGAAACCTCACAGAAGGAGAGTCATTGTTGTCTTCTTAATCTTCTTTGTTTCAAACAAAAGAATTCATGAATGAAATCTGTAAAGTTTTCTGGGCGCTATACATAATTTGAAGTCTCAAAAAATACAATAAGTTTATGCTTAATAGTAATTGCACTTACTGTCAACATAGTTAATGAACTTTATAATTGATATTATCTTTTGAAAAAGTAATTCAAGCTTTTTCACCTAGCAAATTTTACTATGAATAAAAATTAATTTGTTAAAATTATTTTATCATTTTACTAGTTGTGATAAAAGGTTTAATCTGAAAAAAAAAATTAGAACAGCAGGGTATATGTATTCAATATCTTAGTTACAAGGGTAACAGAAACGGAAGGCATTCTGTCACTCATCCACTTGCACATCACAGAACACCAGTTTCTAAAGCCACTGGCGTACAAAGATTTTGCAGTAGTCAAACTAATATCAAGCATTTTCATAAACAACGAAATTACTTGTGTTGATTAATCCAACGAAGAAAGTACTCACTCTTATGAATGCGCCCATATAAAAATCTTTCCCCTTTCCAATACTCCAAAGGTCTTGACCTGATCCTGGTGCTTCGTCTTACCCCAGTTTCCCACGACATACCACAACCTTGAAAACAAAAGTAAGAATAAAGTCTTCCAGCTCAAATGCGTTGAAAAACACATACACAGATTGCATGCAGCAGTGATAGCAGCAACGGTACAACTCAGCAAATGATGAAAAGTTAATGCTATAGTGAAAACCTGCAAGGCTTTGCCTCCTAGAGAGAATTTTACTCTTGCGTTCTTTGCTTGGATTTGGTGCTTTGATTCTCTCATTCATTGATACCACAGAGGATTCCTGAATTTTCTGTTGCACAAGAATGCAACATATTTAACACAAATATCACCACCATATGAAATAGAATTAAAGAAGTTTACAGTAACAGTTCACCTAAGTTTCTTGTGCTAATGATAATTTTTTTTTTCTGTTTCCACGCTTTAGAGTTACTTGAATGAAAATAAAAGAAGCAATTCATTGCAAGTACCTTTTCGCCTGACATAATTAAGATTGACAATGATTGCCAGACATTAAAAAATTATTCTAAATAGTAGACTGGACTCAATTAAGATAATGTCTTTAGCTAATGGATGATTTAGTAAAGACTTCAACCATTGACCAAAATGCATGTCAATTGCCAACAGCGCAGATTACACAGGGCAACATTATTCAGTTTGCAAGTTCAAACTAGAATGATGTAAGTAGTAGATTATCTAGCTACCACTTTGGGTTTAGGCCGGATTTCCCTTTAAATGAGAAATATAATTACAATACTAGGTCCATTGTTAAACGAAAGAACAGAAGGAGCATACTTTTCTTGACAGGATAAAAATATAAAGACCTCATACTACTGGTATGACACCATGATTCCTAAATTCAGCACATTTCAACAACTCAAAATGTAGCAAAAATTTTAAAAAGATAGCCCTGAATACCAAATCAAATAGAATGAGAAAAAACAAACATGGACCTCATTCTGCTTCTCTGGAGAAGTGGCTTGGATTTGATCTTGAGCAGTGTCATGGATTCCATTTGAAGTACTTCCATGGAATTCGGAGCACCCATCCATCTCCTGGTCTTCAACCACTGCAGAAAAATAAATGAAATGTAGCACAAAATCATGTCAATGACAAATTGACAACAATTAAAATTCCAGTGCAGAAGTATTCTGCTGCAACACATGGCTAACAATTATTAACTGAGAATAATAAGACTTTTGAATCTTAAATTTTCAAATTCCTCAAAAAATCATACTTCATAATCTGTTGATGACCAGACTAGATCAGTATGATTTATTTTGCAAACATACCTCTGTTTCTATGCAAGTAAAATACTTGTCACAGTAAGGTCCTAATTATAAGGCAATATATGAAAACCTTCCAGCACAGTAACTAGGAAAAAAAAAAAAGAGAGAAAACACTTTAGGACGAAAGATTGATGCATCGCTAGCACCTGCAAGATCTCGCCTTCTGGACTGAGCTTTATTGTACCGTCCTCTGCGTTGACGTAATTTTGCTTTGCTTTGCTTCTGTGTTGATACCACACAAGGTTCTTGAAATTTCTGCTGCAGTAAACAGAACAAAATAGTGTAAGAAAGAAGGGGGGGGGGGGAGGCAACAAGCCAACAACTAATTACTTGTCTAGTAGGTTGCACTCCCCACTCATTTTTTTTCCATTTTCCTCTGTGACCATCTTTTTTCGTTTTTTATCTTGTTGACAAGGTATGTGTAAGTAACAAATAGTGCCATATCTATCATAAATTAAATTAAAGGAAATTTAAAGATTGATGGTGAACACCAAACAAGTTATTCTACTTTCGATCATTATAATTCTCATGCCTGTGGAGTTACTGGATCATAAACAACATAACCTTGCATCAGATAACAATTGATGCCATAGTTGCATTACACTCAAAATAGCATAGATACTTATGGCCATAGAAGGAAATCACGACAAAACCTCCTAACTTCAAGTTGGCAAAGTCCTTTCATTGGGTGATAAAACAATATGTATGTATTTTAGCCACATGCAACTGAAGATTAGAATTTCACTTTTTGTAATTTCATGACATCTAGACTGCTTTAGTTCCATATTTGTAGATAGAGCCAGACTGGATTAGAACAAACAACGCAAATATAAGAAATTAAGAAACATTTAGATATCAGACCTTCTATCAGTTCAAACATTGTGTTCAGCTAATAAAACAAATAGAGACAACTTCAACCATTTATCAACAATATTTGCCAATTGTCAACCTCTGACAACAGCATGTTCTAAATAACTGCTACTACAGACCACGAGAAGCACCAAGCACTCCTTGACTCAGAGTAGAACCACTTATTTACTTCAGTTGACCTTGACTTGCAGTAAAAGTAAGCCAATGGCAGTTGTCAGAGAAGTTGAAAATTGAAAAGTTCAAGCTGGAACATTTTGCATTGGTTGGAATTATTTAATACTTTGAACTTTTTCTGACCTTCTACCTTGAATAAGGCATAATACATAGAAAATTTATGGCACAGATGTTTAACAAACAGAATGGACATTAAAATCCCTAACAGAGCAAATAATTATAAAATAATAATATTAATAATCAATTAATTAATTAAACACCACCTACTGACAGAAACAGATGATTCTGATCTTTGCTGAATGTCCAAACAAATGTATAACTGAAATTTCAAGTGCAATATCAAGTTGAATGAAAAAGAATGATCAAGAAGAAATATAAACCTCATTTTGCTGTTCTGAAGTACTCTCTTGGATTTGTCCTGGAGCAATGTCTTGAATGTCAGCACATCCATCTACTACAACTTTGTCGCCCACAGGAAGATTTGATTGGCCTAACAGAATAAATAAATAAATAAAACCATAAGTTGAAGTGACCAACATCGTGAAACAGAAAAAGTTGAGAGCAATCAAAGTCCCACTGCAGAAGCAAAGTATCCAGTGTCAGTGCATCTTAACCAGTATTTCCTAGCAAATTTGTGGTGGAAGCTTGTTAATGCATCAATAAAAACATAAAATCTTCAAATTCCAAAATTTCATTTTACAGAAATAGTTTTTAATTTATTGAGAACTAAAGCACGTCCATATGGTTCATTTTGCAACACACATCACATTCAACTTCTTGTCTATGTAAAAGGTTCAGAAGTCTACAGCTTATCATGTAATGAAGCAATTGCTATTTGCTACACATTTAGAGCCCCATCTAGTTCTTCATAATGTTCAGAAAACAATCCATTTGAAAGTTTTATTATCCTATTCTCAGCTTTGACTATGATTCAACCTGAAATTTGGCTATCCTACATTTATAAGAGAAAGAAATATATACTTTTCATGTAGTATAGGCTAAAGGAAAGATAAGGATAGGAAGCATCAATTAAGAGTTAAGCAACCTTGTTACTGAGTAGCTCAGTCATTTTAACTTCTTGTCAATTGTATCTAAGCAGTACATCTCATCTAGTAAGCACTGAGCACAGAGAATATATACCAATCTTATACTGAATGCTGTTTGACACTTCCACAAGGAACTCATCTGTGTTTTTATCAGATTGTTCAGAAGCCACTCCTTCCTGCATCACATCTTCCACCTACATTGTTGCAGAATCTCATAGGATAATGTTCAGATGAAAACTTCCAAAATGATGCAAATATCAAAAAATACACACATGCACAAGAAAAACCTCACCTTGTTCTCCGGTTCATTGGGTCCATTTTCTTGATGATCTACAACAGCATCAGCTTGACTCAAGTTCTCATTTATGACATCATAATCCGTACATACACCAACCACACTTCCAGATGCGAGTCTAAGAGAGCTTTCATTCAAAAGTTTCTCAAATGAACTAGTAAAATCTCCACTTGCCATTGTTGAACTCCTAGCAACAATTGTACCATCATCTTCTTTATTTTTCAGGGAGTTCAACTCACCAGAAACACACAGAGTCTTTTCCACATCAACTGGATCGGAATCTTTATTGATTACTTCAACAGGAGTAGCATTTCTTGCTGATGGCTGGTCGATATCAACAGTTGAAAATGGATCACTTGATAGATTTGACTGAAATATAAGTCTCTTCAATAATGATAATGAAGCCAGTGGACTTTTTGGTGGAGTAGGTGAGCCGAAACTAGGAACAGAACTTTCTGTATTCTGCAGATTAATTGGAGTGATATTCTTTGTTCCATTTAACAAGTTGTTTATGTCTGATAATACATTCCTATGCTTTGGCAAGTTTACTCTAGATGTCTTAAAATTAATCCTTTGAATATCTGGCAGATCAGGAAGGCTTAACTTCTCTATGTGAAGAGGTCTGATCTCCAAGTGGTCCTGTAATAGGCTGATTGCCCCATGCCCTTCCAGTTCTTCATAATTATTAGAAAGGAATTCATCCAGAAGTTTATTAATGCTGTTCTCAGCTTTGACTTCTGAATCTATAGGGAAACAATTAATATGCTATCAGACATTTATTAGGGAAATAAAATTCAAGGTTGTCTTCAAGGAGGGGAGAGTGTGAGTGAGATAGAATCATAGAATTGGTGTATAACAGTGTTCCTGAATCAGCATTCACTCACCAGCTAGTTCCATTTTTTCGGATGCAACAGTTGCCAATTCTGTTTGTTGTGATGCATCATTTGTTGGAACCAGTTGTTGTGATGCTGCATTTGCTGGTTCTGCTTCGTAGGATGCAACATCTGGACCTCCTTGTTCTTGTTGTGGATCACAACTAGAGGGAATGTCTTTTTCAGGGGTTTCTTGAGAGGGCATGGTTGGATAGAGATGTTTGTATTTTGTCATCCTAGATCTCCTGCGATGAGGAAAGACATGATATTAAGTATATAAAAATAAAAGGGAAAACCTATTTTCAAATCCTTGAACTTTTTAAGATTTATCTATTTAGTCCCTATTTTTCAATTTGTTTGTTATTGAGCTCACAAACTCTCCAATTTGTTCGTCACGAATCTAACATTTTTTTTTTAAACAACAAATATCTTTTTTTAAAAAAAAAAAATTTACATGGCTTAATGGACCATGAATTTAGAATTGAAAGTTCATGAGCTTAATAGCACACTATTGAAAAGTAGGAGCTCAACAGACAAACTCAAAAAGTTCAAATGATTGGTAATAGATTCCAAAAACAAAACAAGAAAAGGCAATAACAAGGCAATGATCATACCCTGGAATTCCAGGTCGCTGAGACCGTGGAACCATGAATACATTGTACTTATCAGAATCTGTAAATGCATGGCCAGTCTGTTTGGCTATTTCTTTTTTAGCATCTAAAAGGAAAATCAGAAAACAGAATAGTTAGGCTTCAGATACCAAAAAAAAAAAAAGTTGGCATATGGATCCTTGCAGACACAATAAGTGGAACTCACTTTCAAGCCTTTCATAAGCCAAGAAGAACTCCTCTGGGTCTTTCAGCTTATCAAAGTCCAAAGTTGGTTCCAAATTCACAGTAGGTTGACTGTCAAAAAGCATAATTCACTTTTATTCAGTACCTAAACTAACTCCTTTTTTTTTTTTTAAATTTTCTGTTAATAGCAAATAAGCTTTTACCTTATATTAGGAAGCAAAGAAAATCGAGGACGCTTACGACCTAACCCAGGCCTTTGTCCCCGGGGATGGTCCACAGCCTTTGCAACAACATCATTTTTGTCCTCCAACACTTCATCATTAGTCGTTTTTGCACTTGGAATACCTGTGCTATCATCTAAAATAGTTTTTGCCTGCTCTATAAGCTTACCAGGATTTCGCACAGGCTGAGAGTCAAACATAGCACAAAGTTAATAGATGCAAAAAAAATTATGGGGAAAACTCAATTCAGAACAGTCATAGTTTGATGTCGTCTTGCATTGTTTTAGGACATGAATTTAATACCAAATATGAGGACTTGTACTCACCCCTTGAGCTAGCTTTTGAGGTGGAGTTTGACTAAGTTATTTTCTTAAAATGATATTCAAATGTTGTGCTCCCGCAGATGTTTATGCTTGTAAATTTCACACTCTAAACGTTTACGCCTGAGTGTGGGGGAGTGTATCATCTGACATTAATTTGGAATATGGATTTAATAGTAGATACAAGGACTTCAGCAGTGCTTCTCCTTAGCTAGCTTTTGGGGTAGAGATAGGTCAGGTCATTTTATCAAGCAGCATAATAAACTGCATTCCACTGTACTTTCTCAGCAGCCAAACAAAGTCTAAAATATGAGCTTAAAACCACCTGATGACGGGTCCAACTGCTCAGAACAGTCAATTCCAAATAGAATTGCGATACCATAGGGCATGGTACAATACTCCAATTAACGCTACACATGAACCTCAAACCACAACCAATAAATCCATAATCTCCTAAGGAGAGAGAAGTGAAGCAGCGAAAAAAAGAATTGTGGCTAATCTAAAGAAAAATAAAAAAAAATCCTAAAATAAGAGAAGTGAATAAGCCCTAGGGAAATAAAATAAAATAGCAAAGAAGTGAAAACATCTACAGTTCGACAAAGAAATAAACATATAAAACATAAAAGTGCATAAAAATAGGAAAGAAACCTAATAGAGCTAAAAATGGAGCATAACTTGGAAAAAAATTCAGCATTCTATGCAATTTTAAATGCAAACAAAGGAATCTCTGAAAATGGAGCTTACAGGTTAAAAAAAAAAGAGGGAGAAAGCATAAAAGGAGAGGGAAATACCAAGGACTTGAGGAAATTGTGGATGGAGTGAGGATCGTTGAGATCGCTAGGCTGAGGAGTAGTAGAAAGAGACGCCAGTGTTCGAGGAAACAGAGACAATCCGCTGTATCCTTCTAGCGGATCCTCCAGATCCGTCATTGTGATGTTTTTGCTCCTCCTCTAGCAGCCGTATAGGGGGATTCAGGAAGAGAGCCAATTCGAAAAGAGCGAGGAAGCGGGAGCAGCTGTGCGCGCACTGTAATGTGGGTTACTTTTTAAGGAAGAGTGCTTTCTACGTTTGACACGTGTCTTGGGATGAAATTTCAAATTTGTCCTTTATGGCTAAATTTTGAATTTTTATTTAGACATCCTTAAAGTTAAAACCTTGAACCGAGGGTTTGGAGCGAAATCGGCCCAACAGGTCTGCTTTAGAGTGAGGCCGGCAAAAGTAAATAGGCCGTGAACGGCAGGATTCGAACCTGCGCGGGCGAAGCCCACATGATTTCTAGTCATGCCCGATAACCACTCCGGCACGTCCACTGCTTTGAGTTCACCTGCAAATTTTTTCTATTAGAAGTAATAGACGGAGGATCTCGTGTTTTACCTTCGATTTCCACTTCTTGGTGGCTTGGCGACCCGTTGAGTATTTCTCCCACAAAACAACTTGACGTGCTTGATTGATGAGTATTCCAGTAACTTGATATATGACATGTGATTTAGTTTGTCGTATTAGGCTGCTTATACGTTTCTTGTTCTAAAGAGTGATGTCCTTGACTGTGATTTGTGAGTTTTGGTTCAAAATTATCTTAACGATTTGTTAGTGGTGTATTCAGTTTGGGTTATCTGTTTTTCTTTGACACATCATAGTTCGGAGATTGTAGGTTTAGTTGAAGCAATGGTGAATGTTCAGAGTTTGTTTCTGGTTTGAGCCCATTTTGCCAGTGTTTTGACATGTCTATTCGAAGACAAGTCAAAGAGAAAGTGATAAAAAAAGAGAAATCTTCCTTCTTGGATGAGTTCAAGAGAGAATTGAATCTAGTGGAAAGAAGCCGTCTAGCTCTGGTAATGATGAGGGACGTGAAGAAATTAAAGACAACATCCCTTCCAAGGGAACCATCAGTGGCAGAAATTCTGGGGGCTCTACTTCAATTGCAAAGAACTTTTCCAAACTTCGGTATAAGAATTTATAGTATTTGTTTTGTCAGGGTCTGCTAATCCGGAGCGTGCAACCTTGCGGTCTCAAGCTATGGAAATGGGAACAGATTATAGAGCATACTGGAGTCCAGAGTGCAGACTCTTGGTTTGTGCATATTCAAATACTCCTAAGTTTCAACTAGTTGAGGCAGATTGTGGAGCAATTGTTAAGAAGGTACATCTAGTTGTTTGGACTTCTTGTCATAAAATAAATGAATTTAAAGCAAAAGGTTTAACTATCATGGATTCACAAGTCATTCTAGATTGTCAACTAGAAGGCTCATTAAGTGCAAGTCAAGAGTGTCCTTTAAGTACAAGTCAAGAGTGTCCAATGCAAATAAACACGATAATGGCAATACAGGTTGTGCTGGTTAAATTGATGCCTATATATTTCTGACAAGCTTGAACATCATAAAGTTTAACAATGTTGTAGTTGTAAACGCGATAATTAGCATCTATTGTCTTTTTTATGAATATTCCTAGCATTGTGTATGTCCCTCATATACCTTTTTTTTTAATTCTATAGATATCGTGTTTAAACCAAGCATAGCCAGGCCAATTAGCATCTTTTGCTTTTCACGTATACGTTGCTTATATATATAGATAGATAGATAGATAGATAGATAGAGAGAGAGAGAGAGAGAGAGATTCCTCCCTTTTATTCTGATAACAAATGTATCTTCTGAACACAAAGAATGCTTGCAGATCAAAAGCCATCCCCACCTAGAGAATCTGGGAAACAAGTTGAAAGAGGATCAACACGCAAAACCAACTGCCTTCGCTCCCTCAATGTTATTTTGAATAGTTTACCAATGGGTATTATTATTTTTCTCCCTAATATCATAGTGGAAGTTTACTCTGTGGCACTATCTCAGCCTCCCGCCATAAGAACTAACAATGTGCATTCTTATCAAATTTATTCTCATTTTCTCCCATAATTCCTACAAAATGCCATTAGGAATTGTTTCTTGTGCCATATGTTAACAGAACGGAGCTTCTATTCTGCTACAGAGCACTTCTCTCCTTTGAAAGTGAAGGAATGAGCTATTGATGATCTGAAGAGAACCGTCTCATGGATGGAGAGTCAGGAGGAAAAGGTAGGTGGCACCAATGGTTTAGTGAGATGATGTTGATTGTTGTTCTTTCAATCATGATTTTTTCTCTTGCTAGTAGTTTGATTAAGCAGTGTAAGAGATGTGGAAACTTCATATCTTGCTCTATTGTGTAGGAGCGACAGTATTTAAGTATAAACCTTATTTTTAGTTTCTTTTCCTCCTTATAAACAGCCGGAGCCAAGTGAAATAAAAGAAATAGCTGTTGAACATGTCATATATGTCCTTGAACAAAATCAGGTATATGGTTGTTGTAAAGACCATGCTGCTTTTTGAAAATGCTAGAAGTGGTTTCGCTTTATTTT
>CAOGCB010524848.1:0-14864 GCA_948266635.1 Cnidoscolus chayamansa | reverse complement strand
CTTAAATAAAAATTTGAGGTGTGGGAGCTAATGCATTTTTTATTTAATTTTATTCTAAGTAATTGGTTTTTAAATTTCTTTAGTTGCAAGCCCTTAGCTAATAAATATGCAACTATGAGATTAAATTTAATATATTCAATATTGATAATCAATTTTCTTTTTTAATGATCTTTCTTAATAGTAAAAATACTATAATTGTGTATAGTTTTGCATCTCTATAGAATTATTGCAATGTATTCTTAGTGTCATGTGCATAGTGTTGACTACAAGTCTTAAGTTGAAATTCTTTATCTGTAATGAATTAATTATCCAACCATTTCTAAGTAACTAAAGATCTTATATATGAGCATGCATACTTGAATTCCTTGAAGGTGCCTTAAAACTTTCATTGCATGTTTCTAGTGTTAATACTTAGGTTACTTTGATATGTACATATCAAGCATTCCAACAACAACGTTAATACTTAGTCTTACGTAAGTTCGAGCATACATTTATAATATCCTGGAATTGGACTGCTATTGGTGCTAGAGTTTTGACTATTTGAAGTTCATCAAAATACTAATGCAAATGGACCAATGCATTCAACTTGAATATTATGATGCGTGAGTATGTTGTAAATATTTTTTTTTATAAATGTAATACATAATAGTTTTTCATCCACTCACATATAACTGGTGTATATCGATTGATATCAATCCATAACTAATGTCTCTATGCCTCGATATTTGATCCTACATGTAGAGGACTTATAGTTACAGACCGACTTTTGACTAATTATATTGTAAATATACTCTAAAAGACATTCCAAAGAATCTCATAGAGTCACATAAAAACATGAAATAAAACTAGTTTATGATTGTTGCCAAAAGACTTTCGGTGGTGAGGTTCGACAGCCGAAAATCATTGTATAGAGATGAAACTTTATTTTTAAACCCTCTTTCGGCAGCCGAAACCTAATCCAAAATTCTCTTCTCTAGACTTTCGTCAACACCTTCAGCATCCGAACTCCATTTCCTATATAGACGAAACTCGTATTTAGGCAGCTCTTTTTAGCTGCAAAACCTACCTTGGTGGAGTCCAATTTCAGCAGTCGAAACGTACTTTCAGCACCTGGAACTTACTTTTGGTTACCGAAACTGGATTTTGGCATAATATCAAAATTGAATTTCTCTACATGTAATTCCACCCAAACCTGCAATTTGTCTCAATTTGTACTTCTATTCAATTTCTAAGATTACTACTACCTCAAGCAACTCAAAATTGCCATTCAACCTCACATGCACTTAAATCATACTATTTTCCACTTCTTATATAAACTTGAAATTGCTAAACTTGGTTCTACCTTCATCCCACATTACATGAATTATCTCCATTAAACATATTAGTGGTACTAAACACTTACACAACTTCAAACATTAGCTAGAACATGCATCTTTCCGCATTTCAAGTTTAAAACTCCAATTAACCCACATGACTTAAGAACTCATTTTTTTACATGCATGTACTTAGATTCATCATTAAACATCAAAACATACTTTTAGTTGAAAATATAACCATTTGAAGATGTGATTTCAAGGAAGGATCCACAATTTCAACCAAAATCTCAACTTCTTGTGAAAGATCCAAACTTCCAAGGATCTTAGTCTTTTATCAAACCCTTTGTAATTGATTATTTTTCCTCAAAATCTTTCAAAGAAACTCAATGTGGTTGGGGAAGCTAATTTAAAGAGAATTTGGGTTCAAATTTCTCTTTCAACTGAGATGTCACTCTTTTATATTATGTGCTAGCTGAGCCGATTTCGGCGGTTGAAAATTAAGTTCAGAGGCTAAACCTAGAATTTCAATTTGCCTTGGCCAAATTTTTATTTTGGTCCCTTTTTTTTCTCAAAATCTTTTTAAATACATTTAAAACATTTAAATTTCCATTTTAACACTTAGTCACCCTTTTGACCCAATTTTCATATATTCCACGAATATTTCATTCAAAAATTAGGATTTCGGCATTTGAGAGGTGTTGAGTGTTACCCACTTCCTCTTTTAAGAACATTTGTCCCTAAATGTTCAATGCATAACATACGACATATAACATACATAACATCAAACATGATCTTTTATACATATCACATAACGTTCTTATATACATGACAACAAATCAAAGGGAAACATTACTATAACAATTCTTGATTTTGAAAAAAATGAGGATTTTGCTAAATCATCAATTCTCTAGTTTTCTAGGTATACTCTTCCATGTTATGATGATTCCAAAACACTTTTATCTTAAATATCTCCTTACTCTACAATTTCTTAATTTGTGTGTCAATGATCTGTATTGGTTGTTCTACATAAGAGGGATTCTATGAAATCTCAAATTTTGGTTCCTTCAGAACCTTATTAGGATTTGACAAATGCTTCCTCATCATTGAATCCTGGAAAAAAAGGTGAATCCTTTCCATAGAGGCTGGCAAATATAGCTTGTAGATCACATCATTCATCTTTTATATTATCTTAGAGGGACCAATATACCTTGGGCATAGTTTTCCCTTCTTACCAAATTCTACCCCTTTCATATGTGACACCTTCAAAAGAACCATATCCCCTTCCTAAAAAAACTAGTTGTTTCCTCTTGACATCTATATAACTTTTATGTCTACTGGTAGCCATTCTAAGTCTTTCTCTAATCATAGGGACCACTTTAGTGATGTCCATAAACTCTAGTCTAGCTAAGGCTCATTCTCCAACCTCTTCTTAACATATAGGCAATATGTAATTTGTCCCATACAATGCCTTATAAGGAGCCATCCCAGTACTAGAATTGTAGTTATTGTTATAAACAAACTCTACCAATCACAGGTGTTGTCCAAGAGCCTCCAAAATCTAGCACACACATCCTTAACATATCCTCAATGATTTGGGTGGTCCTTTCTAACTATGAGTCAGTCTGTGGGTGGAAGGTTGTGTTGAAGTCCAACCCAGTACCCATAGCATTTTGCAGACTTCTCTAGAATCTCAAGATAAACTAGGGTCTTTTGTCAAATACTATAGACACTGATGCTCTAACCTGATAATCTCCTCTATATAAATATGTGCCCTCTTTTCAACAAAAAATATAGTCCTAATAGGAATGAAATGTGTTGACTTAGACCATCTATCCATGATGACTCATATTGAATCACATATATTAGAGCTTATAGGTAATACCATAGCAAAATCCAACATGATGTGTTCTAACATCCATTTTGGAATTAGCAGTAGGTTCAACATCTCTGCTAGTTTTTGATGCTCTAACTTCACTCTCTCACACACTTCACATGTTGCCACAAACTGTGATACTTCCCTTTTCATCGAACGCTACTAGTGTAACACCTGGTACTGTTTCAATGTCAAATTCTGAATTTCCAAATGAAATATTTATGGAATATTTAGAAGTCAGACCAAAATAGTGAATGAGGTTTAAAATAAAATAAAAATAAATGAATAAAAATCCAAATATGTAAAAGCATGAAAACACAAGGTTATGAATATTTAGGGACTATAATTCAAGAGAGGAGGATTAGAATGATTAAATTGAAAATAATCACAAAAGCATAGGTTTAGGAACCAAAACTAAGACATTGGGTTCCCCAGCCAAAACCCAAACCACTATCACTATGAAAAGTGAGAGGGTCATCATGGAAAGGGTTTTTAACTCTAAATTTTGTTTTATCCTTCCTCTCTATACACTTATGATGTTGACAATCTTGGGAAGCAAGAGCTAGGGAGAGTGAAGGTTTAGAAAGAACCAATGAAGAGATTGTAAAGGTCACAGTAAAGGGAAGGAGTCATTTTGGAGGTGGCAGATCAAAAAGGGGATTGAGCCATTCTCACAAGGACATTCAGCGAGCTTCCAAAGGTCTAAGTTCCTCTCCACTGATTTGTCCTCAAATAGGTTAGTAACATGATTCTCATCTTATTTGGGGGAAATGTGAGTGGATTTAAGCTTGAAACATGTTAAGGAATAAAAATGTTCTTAATAAATGGATGTTTTAGGTTTCGAATGGATTTTCTTAGATTTAGATGAATGTGTGTTGATTTGTGTTTAAAATGGTGTTTTTATGAGATTGATGTTGAGAAAACACCATATATGCTGCCACATTTTGATTTGGTTGCCATTGTGGATGTTTTGATGTTAAAAAATGGTTAAGTTGCAATTATGAATGTATGAAAATGTTGTTTATGTTATGTTTTTTTATGTTTGATGATGTTGTTGAGTTGATATATTACTAAAATAGATTTTCGAATGTGTTTTTTATGATAGAAATGAGTTTTAGCAGGTTTTAAGAATTTGAAATGGTAAGGAGTTGGGTTTTCAACCTTCTAGAAAATACCCAATTTCTAGTAGTCAAAATAGTGGTTCGACTGCTAGGTATGAGGCTTCTTACCGATCCATAGTAGTAACAGAAGGATACTATCAAAGCATTTCTAGTTCGATAAACATATCTTTTAACTTGACATAATAAAATAGAATGGTTAAAAGATGATTACCGACTCATCATTTGACCAAGCTCAATAAAAAATAGCTCGACAGTCAAAGGCTAAGCCATGGCATCATTCAACTAGGGCTATAGTTTGGTGACAAAAGGATGTAAGTAAGAAATAACTCGGTAATAGGTTACAACCAATTTCGAGAGATAATAGCTCAATATCACTCGGATGAGTAGGAAAATGACTTAGATCAAGTAAGTGGTTCAAATGAGGGCTTGTCCCGAATCATTCAGATCTGAGATCATAGTACCAATAATTTAGACAGTAACTTTTATGTATGTTAATAAGTATGTAATGATGTTGTGCTTTATGGGGGAGTCATGGGAGTTTTTTTTAAAGTATTTTATAGTCTCTAGTCAGTCTCTTATCCTAGTCTGCCATATAGGATTAGACCAAGGAAATAAAGGAAAACACGGTTAAGGCAAGGCATTCGTCTTCATGCATATCCTAGGTGAGTGGATATAAACCTTTTATGACACAAAAACTAAATGAATGTTTTTAGCATGCTCATCATAATGCATATGTTGTTGCATTAGATACACGATATATATTGCACTGCATTATTCATAATCTATGAGTGATAATGTTGGATGATCCAAAATGCCTCCATGTTAATGTTGTGTCCCTCGAAAAGAGTCCCTTGGAAATATCCTTTGGTATATCCCTCGAAAGTAATATGTTAAGACCTTAGGATTTTTTTTAGCATCAATATGCTATATATGATGTATATAATAAGTCCATTACTGGCTAAAAGGAGTTATTATGGCACATATGAATACCTGCAGGAAGCATCTAGCCCAAAAGGCATTCAAGTAGTCCTAAGAAGATGGCCTGCCAATTAGAATTACTAAGGGATTTATGGTAACAATATTATCTTATGTGAATTATTTGAAAATGATGTATACACAAGCACGAAAATAATATTTTATATTTTTTTATATTTGCTCATTAAGTTATTCAAATAGCTCACCTTTTTTATATCCTTCACCCATCCTCTATCCTCACACCATTTTTCACAAGTCATCCAGGATGTGTTGAGGCAACCGGCTAAAGTGGATGATCCACATAAAAAGATATAATAAAGCAATAAAGAAATAAAGAGTTAATAACTACTAGCAAGTGTAACAGATCGGATCAACTAATATAGTGAGAGAAAGAGTATCGAACCTCAAAAATAACAGATCGGATCAACTAATATAGTGAGAGAAAGAGTATCGAACCTCAAAGATAAATTATCCCCTCAACTATTTATAACATGAACCTAATAATCATTTTAGTTGCTTCATCTTATTTCTCACCAAAGAATTTAGAATATAATGATGTTCAATGTAGAAAGATAAATTAAATATGCAAAAGAAGTGAGATATATACCAGAGAATAAAAAGTGCATAAAGAAAGAATTGAAATTAAATAAATGCTTAAATCTTCCCTGAATTTGTTGAACAACAAAACTCTAATCTTTCACAATGATTTCTTTCAATTAACAATAAGTTCTTATAATGAAATAAAAATGAACATAAAATAAATTCTTACAATTCCCTAAGAAGATTTTAAAAGAGGAAACTTAAAATGTTACAAGAAGAAAAGAAATGGAAAAATGAAAAAATGAAATAATTCTCTCCATCAATAAATGAATTCCAAGGGTCACACCAAAGGCTTTTATAGAGTCCAGGGAAGAGAGAGAAGAATATAATATTGTGAGCAAATATCTCAAGATCATATTTGATTTTCGCCTAGAGATAGATAAATTTAATAAACTTTTTTAATATTTAATTTTAAATGTATATTTTTTTAAATTCTAAAGCGATTTTAAAAAATATATTAATAAAATAATAATAATTTAATAATCTAATACAATAAACATAGAAGAAAATTTATTTACTTAATTCAATATATATTAAAATATCAATATATACAAATGTATATTGATAAAGAACAAAATTACTTATAAACATTAAAATTACAAAATAAAATCATTTTTCTTATGGAGGAGTGGGAGTTGGTAAACCTATTATTAATATGCACATTTGCTTTATCATAGAAGTTTTAAACTCATCCATCTTACTTTTCATATTCATTCTTTATTCTATCTCATGTCTACCTAATTATTAATCACAGTCATCGGTCGACCTAATTGTTTCTCCTGAATATATATCATGTATGTTAATAAGTATATAATAAAATAGTAATAATTATTATAAATATAATTAAATCAAATAAAATATTTCATGTCTATATAATCACTTATTATGTGTTAATAGATAGAAAATGGTGTATTTTTGTATGTATTACTGAAAGAAGAGTCCACTATTCATATACAAGGATTTCTCATCCTAAATAGAAAGATATCCTTAGGATTATGCTACCTATAATCACACACTTATTTACAAGATTACATGTTGATCTCCAATCACACATTGATGTACATATCTCAAACTGATCTCTATAATCACATATTGATATTCCATAATACTCTCCTTCAAGTTGGAGCATAGATGTTAATCATTCCCAACTTGATTGTGACATAGCTTTATACTCTAACTCGACACTAGATCAAAAAACTACAATTTGGTTCTTACTTTTCCAGGACACTAAGTTACTGCTAATAAAGACACAATATCTTGTAGTTGATCTTCTATCAACTTTAGAACCTGCGCAATCAGTATCTTAAAAACATTCAATAATTAGATATTCATAATTGCTATATAGTAAACCTTGTCCTAAAGTTCCTTTCAATTTGACTCAAAGCTTCCTAATGACTAACAATTGGGGAGCACATAAATTGACTCACCACACTAATAAAGTACGCAATATCAAGATGAGTAACCATGAGATCGTTTAATTTTCCAACAGCCTCCAGTATTTTTTTAGATCTTCAAATAACTCACCGTCTCCTGCTAACAATTATGAATTGGGAACCATCAGTGTATTGTAAGGTTTAGCATATAACTTTCATTTTTTAGTTAATAGATCAAGTACATACTTTCATTGCGATAAAAGAATGCCTTTTTGCTTCTCGTGACTTCAATTCCTAAAAAGTACTTTAGTAAACCTAAATCTTTTTGTCTGAAACTGAGTTTGGAGAAAAGATTTAAGGGATGAAATACCTATAGTATGACTTCTAGAAATAACAATATCACTCATATAAACCACCAACAATATTAGAACGGTTTCATACTGCTTGAAAAACACTGAGTGATCATACTTACTTTTCCGAAGACTACATTCTTGTAATGTTTCACTAAATCTCCCAAACCAATCTCGAGGACATTTCTTCAAACCATAAAGATATTTGTGAAGTCTACACACTTTCCTTGACTCCCTCAAAGCAACAAAACCTAATGGTTACTCTATATACACTTCCTTTAGAATATCACCATGTAGAAACACATTTTTTATATTTAATTGGTAGAAGGGCCAATCATATCTAGCTGCTAGAGAAATAAACAAGCGAATGGAAGTAAGTTTTCATATCCATCAGACTGCATTTTCATTGTAAAAACCCACTTGTAACCAATAGTTCTTTTGTTAAGCAGTAAAGACAATAGTTCCCATGTACCATTGGCATCTAAAGCTCCATTTCCTCTTTCATAGCAGCACATGAACCAAGATGAGACAATGCCTCACTAATTGTCTTAGGTGGAGAAACATAGTTGAAACAAAACAACGAAAAGAATAAGAAGGTGATCATAACAAACATATGAAGAGATAGGACAAGTACAAGCACATTTACCTTTTCGAAAAACAACGGGTAGGCCTAGGTCAAAAGTATGAGCAGGATCTCCCAATGAAGAAGCTGGTGAATGATCAAAATTTTGAATCTCTAGTCTCCTCGAATAAACATGCATAATAGGAGGTCGAACAGGTGCTAAAATAGAAGAAATAGGTGTGGTGGTGGCATACTAGACATGTGTGGAACAATATATACCAAGAGATCATCTTCCTCCCCCTTACTTATATCCACAAAGGATGACTGAAAGAAAGGAGTAGACTAAAAACAGTTGACATCTATAGACACAAGATAATAATGAAGAGTATGAGAAAAAATAGTATCTTTTTTGATGCCTAGAGTACCCAAGAAAAATACATTTGAGAGATTTGGGATCCAATTTGGTAACCTGAGGGCGAACATCATGCACAAAGCAACTGCAACAAAAAATGTGAGGTTCAAGAGGGAATACGTCCTTTAAAGGGAACAAGATGTTATAAGTAATATCACCAACAAAGATAAAGGAAGGCATATGATTGATAAAAAAAAAATATGTTGTAGAAACTTCATCAACACAAAATTATTTAGGGACCTACATATGAAAAAGAAGAGCTCAAGCAACCTCAAGGAGATGCCGATTTTTCCTTTTAGCTAGACCATTTTAGGAAAGGGTATCAACACAAAATGACTAATAGAGGATGTTATTTTGTATCATATAGGACTGAAATTGTGTTAAAAAGTATTATTTAGTATTATCATTGTGTAGCATGCATACAAAAGTACTAAATTCAGTCTTGATTTTAGTATGAAAGGTAAAAAAAAAATAGAAAATAACTCAGAGTGAGTCTTTATTAGATATAACCAAGTAACACGAGAGTAATCATCAACACAAGTAACAAAATATCGATAACCCATTTGAGAAGTAATAAAACAAGAACCATAAACGTCCGAGTGAAACAATTCAAAAGTGGACAAAGCTTGATTATTGACTCTAGATATAGATGGTAAGCGATAACCTTTTGCAAACTGATAGGACTTACAATCTAAAGTTGATAAAGGTTGAAACTAAGGACATAGTTTCTTCAAAGTGGTCAAGGAAGGATGACCCAATCAACAATGAGCTTTAAGAGGTTTTAGAGTATTGGAGCGAAATAAAGATCATGGAACATGTTGATCCAGGAGGTAGAGACCACGAGACTCATGCATTCTACTAAAAATATGCTTCATCATAAGATCCTAAAACAAGCAATAATCTAAAGAAGATGAGATAAAACAATTGAAGGTGTAAATAAGCTTACTAATAGAAAGTAAATTGAAGGAAAATTTAGGCAAATATAAAACAGATGACAAAGAAAGAGATGATGTTGGTTTTGCAACTCCATAATCCAAAACAAAAGAAGTAGATCCATCAACTAAGGTAATAGTAGAAGATGTGGTATGAGACTAAAAAAAGTTAGAAGACTATAATTAATTGTCATGTGGCCTATAGCACCAGAATCAATGAACCATTTGGATGTAGAGGACACAAGACAAGCAGTGGAATTACCTAGTTCAACAATGTCAATAATAAAGGAGCTTTGGGGATTTAGAGATGCTTGGTACTAGGAAAATCATTCAAACTCGTCAGTAGAGACCATAACAATTTTATTGAAGGGTACTAAAGATTCTTCTATGGTCCAATTAGCTAGGTAAGCTTACTGATTCTTTTTTTTTCTAGCTTTAAACATGAATGTCTAGTATGGACGAGTTTATGATAATAATACCAAACAATTCCTACTTTTTTAATAGAGCGAGCTTCCAAAATACTTATTACTTTTATTGTCAATAACTTGTCATTTATATCCAAACTTATTACCTTCATGACCTTCTGAATTGTGACTAACAAGAGCACCATTAATAAATTAAGGATCTTGAGTGTTTCAATTAAAGTCACATGTGCAAACATATCATGCAATGAAGAGATCTCAAAAGTTGGTAGAATATGAGATTTAACAATCTCATACTCAGAAGGCAACCCAATAAGAAAACTCATAACTTCCATTTGCTTTTGTTGGGCCTGTTGAACTACCACATCAGAGCTAAATGGCAACATAATATTAAGCTCTTCATAAATCTGTTTAAAATTCATAAAGTATGCAGTAAGTGTTCTATCTTGTTTTAGAGTGATAGAATGCTTTACACACATCATAAATCTGAGAAATATTCCTTTTGCCATACTATAAAAAAATTGTAATACTATATTAATTATTTAAACAAACTCATAATGATTAAATGAAATTGATTACCTCATTATGAATCAAATTTCAAATGTGCAGGAATAACCAGGCATCATCTCAAAGCCAATGTTGATGAGTATGATCATTTAGTGGATCATTGGTAAGATGATCATCTTTATCAATACTCTAGAGATAAATACAAACTATTTTACTCCATTCCAAATAGTTAGTCCTATTAAATTTGTGTTATGTGATTTTTGTCATCATTGGAATCACATCAATTGATTTATATTCTTCCATAATCTAATTTAAGAATAATTATGCAACCAAAGAAATAACAGAGCAGAGTTTGACATACAAAAACAAACGAAAGTTTAATAGAAATCTTATTGGTATCAAGTCTAGATACAAAGAAAAAACCTAACCTCCTTAAATGATTCATCAAAATCCAAATAGCACCCAAAACTTTAGTACCGAAGTTGGGGTCACACTGGAAGAGGAATCAAAATCGCCAAAAGTGGACGAAAAAGGCCTATGCATAGGCGCATGGTGGTTAAACGCAGAAGACAAATAGTGTGTGAAGCACACACGCTACTAATGAATATGGGAGTAGGACAATAGGATGATCGACAACCTAAACACCTCCTAGAAGGGGTGGAGACTCAAATTGGTCACCTAAACAAGTGATTATGAAAGGGCAGTGGTTGCTTCGAATATGAGCCAGAAAAAAAAAGTTTCGAGGATCTTAGAAAAGCTCTGATATCATGTTAATGGAGAGAAACTATTGTATTTTTGTATGTATTTATATATAAGGATTTCTCATCCTAAATAGAAATACATCCCTAGAATTATGCTACCTATAATCACATACTTATTTACATGATCACATATTGATCTCGGCAGTTACACATTAATGTACATATCTCACATTGAACCCCTTAATCAAATATTATATTCCATAACATTATGAAAAAAATCATAAAAAATTCATAAAATAAGCAATATTCTCAACCACAATCCAATTCTTACATAATAATTAATATAGTATGTAAAGAGCATCATGAAATTTTATATTTTAACGATATTTACTAATTTATCAAATATCTTGGTATAACAAAGATAATTCAATGCCCTCTCATATTAAGTGTGACTCTAATGAGAAATAGAAAATATATAAGGGAGAAATAGCCCTTAGGTAAATAAAATCAGGAATCTTTAAGACTCAACTAAAAGAAATATTTCTCATTAATTTTTGAATGTTTGAGGCATAGCCTATTTATACATAAAATTTTATAAGCTAGTTGTCTTTTATTAGGACTCAGTTCATACATGAAAAGAGATAAAGATAAAATTTCCTAAGGTAGTTGTTTTTTACTGGGACTCGGTTGGTGTCCCTTTCCTAGTATCTTAACATCCCCCTCAAGCTGTAAATGATGCATCAACTAACCCCAACTTGCGTATTTATGAGGAAAATAGTTGTGTGGAAAGACATTTGATAAAGATATATAAGAGTTGCTCAAAACTGTGTAGGTGCAGAGGGTAGATAAAGCCTTTGTTAAGTTGGTCATAGGCTAGATGACAGTTTATTACAATTCTTTATTGTTGGTGCATTTGTTTAAGTACATAAGCTTGATTATTATCTTTATAATAACTTAAATTGGTAATAAAGTCCTTAGCATCCCATGACATAGAATAGAGGAAATCATAAAGAGTTCATGATATGGGATTCTTATAATACACAAATGTGTCGATGTCAAAACTATCCCTAGTCATAGCATTGATGAGATGAGACATCATCGATGCGAATAGACTAGCACATGTTAGACTACTTGACTAGGTCAATAAGTGGTTCTCATAGTTGTTAGCATGGCAATGTTCATAGTTAACATGTGGATGCTTGTTTAGAAATAAGTACATCGGAGACCCGGTAATGAGATATTCATCTTTGGCATGAAAGACTCTTATTATGTCAGTTGTGCATTATCCTTAGACTTAAGATCATCAAGGATGCCTTAAGCGCATAAGCTATAGCTTGACTCAAAGGCTTGATACTTCGTAAGTATGAAGTATCTATAGACAAGAGAGTGGGTATAGTGATAACACTTGAAGAAAATTGAGTGGTCAACAAAGAATTCACTGATCTCGAATAAAGTAGAGATTTTATTCGGAAACTCAAAAAGAAATCTCTAGCCGAAGTAAAATCCTAACATGGGTATGATACATGTGGCTCGATTATAATAGTGATTCTAATCATTAGAGGGTTTTACAACCATTAAACTATGGACACAAAATGTCACATTAATAGAAAGTTTGAATGTGATGGTGAAAGGATATATTGCACAGTAACCACATATAGAATGGTATTATGGTCAAACCACATTTGACCTTTCGACACCTTGAGGGTCAAGATGCACAGCTTGATGTCATTCATGATTTGCACATATGTTAAATTTATTAAACATGAATTTATGATTTGAAAATCTTTAAATCAAATATGTGCTACCTTGTTAGGCTGGAAGCCCAATGGGTCACACGCATAAAGAGGAATGCAAACTTAGGTAAAAAGAACAAGCTTAATTGACATAAAATGTCATTAGGCATATTCATAAGATGAGTTGGGCCCTATTGGAAATAAGAAAGGAGGAATACAAATGGATTAAAGCATAAGACTTATTTGGGCATAAGTGTTAGGCTTTGGATTAAGTTATTCGTTGGGCCTCCTTAATGAGATTAAATAGGCCCAACCCACACTAAACTTAAATCTAATTCAGTTAGATTAAAGCTTTTAGCTAACAACTTATATAAAGAACATTAAGTAGCCAGCCACGTAATGGAGAAAACATTTGAGAGTTGTAAAAATGTTCACATGAGGTGATCAAAGAAAGGAACACAAGTCGTAGTCGCCTCCACTCTTAGATGCCCAAGCCACTACCCCTTCCTCCTTCTCCTTCCTTGCCGTCAACTTCCACATAGAAAGTGGAGTCGATCGGTACTTGTTCACTGCCACTTAAAGGTTTAATGCAAGCATCCTCTATGAGGATCAACATTGGAGGTGATCTTGTGAAGAATTACTATGGTTTACTACAATTTAATAACAAGAGAAAGCCAAAGAATAAAGGTGTTCTGCCAATTTCCATGTAAGTTTCACTAAACCCCCTTTGTATTAATAAATGATTCGCATGATAGCTTGATCCTTGGGATCTTATGATAGTTTATTTCCATTACCATAACATGATAGTCCTAAGATAGATCCCAACAAACCTCACTCGGCCAAACATCACCATTGTCATTCATTAATTGAGTCAGAATGCAGTCTCTTTAAGAACCCCATTGGGATGCAATGATCCAAGTTCTCCAATTTCTCAAAGGGAACCCGTCCCGCGACATCTTCTTCTTAACCTACAATAAACTGACCGCCTATTGTTATGTTGATTAGGCAACTTGTACAAATACCCATAAGTTTGTCACTAGCTTTCATATTTTCTTAGGTAATTCCTTAATCGTTTGAAAATCAAAGAAATGGGCTAAAATCAGTCATTCCTTTGTTGAAGCCGAGTACAGAAGTACGTTAACCAAAGTTTGCGAACTTCAATGGACATCCTACCTACTTAAAGAATTTTAAGTATTAAGTACACACTCCAGTTTTCTTATTCTGTGATAATAAAGCTACCTTTCACATTCAAGCAAACCTAGTGTTCCATATAAATATATTATTACTAAATCAATATTTATAAAATAAACCCTATTACAGATCGGCTCTAGGATATACATATCTAACAAGGTTGAGGAAAAGGAGTCTGCCAATGAGCTAGCGATACTATTTCAGTTAGGTAGGAGTGTTCCTTTAGTGGCTAAGAGTTTAAGGCCTCTCGGTAAGGGAATCAAACCACCTTTAGTGGTGGAAATGCTTGTTTCTTTGAGAATATCCAGTATGTATTTCCTTTGACTAATGTACATGCCGAAGGGGGAGCAGACAATTTGATGCGGAACCCTATGGCAATTAAGGCCTCAAACCCCGACGTACACTTCGATAGCAAGAATTCAAGAACGAAGGTAATCCACCCTCTATAACACCTGTTGCTTAGAGAAGCAAGAACGCTAATGACAGAAGGATTTTGTAGGTAGAAAACAAAAGAATGCCACAAACAAAGTTTGATAAGTAATTCTGAATTTTTGATGCAATCTAAGAATTAGAGATTCTCTCCCTAAAACTAGTATCACACGAAATATACTTAATAAGTATAAAGAAAATTCTGATTTTTTTTTATTGAATTCCCTTTTACACGCATATTATGCCCTTTATATAGTGGAAGGCATAAATCCTAAACAAAATAGGAAACTAAGAATTAAAACAAAATCCTAAACAAACTAGGAAATAAAATCCTAAACAAACTAGGAAATAAAATCCTAAACAAACT
>CAOGCB010524841.1:0-10416 GCA_948266635.1 Cnidoscolus chayamansa | reverse complement strand
ATGAATAATGAGCAGTTATAGTGTAAATTGGATAGAAACTAATAACGTCAGCTGGCTATTCAAATGATAGTTGCATTTGCATATAGCTGAAGCTGCATCAGGATGATGTTTGGCGAGAAAAACCAGAACAATTTGTATTCTTGCCGCCATGGCCAGAATGATACCAGGCACAGGCAATTACCTTAAATAAGTAGATACGGTTTTATCTTACAAATTGAAATTTTATATGCATAATAATAAAATTGGAGAAGTCACCTTTAAGGCAACTCCTTTCGGATAAGGATCAGTACCATACTCAGCAGGAATCTATCAAATGGGGCACCGCATATCTTGAAAAATAAAAATAAGACTAACATACTAAAACAAAATCAACAATCCCCACAATGAGGATAAATGCCTTCTACCTTTGCGTCCTATTTAGCGAAATTATTCATAGACTGTACAGAAAGTTAATAAAAGCGCCCATTATCCCTTTCGGGCTTCGGTGGATTTGACTTTGGTTCTTGAAATTTCACATAAATGACAGCCAAAACGCAAAGCTTCTATACTTCTGATTACAATTGATAAAAAGCTATATACTCACCAAAATTTCTCTAAGCCCAGATAATGCCACTTCAGAAAACCAGGGTTTTTAACTTTTCAACATGGAAAGAGGTATCCCTCATGAGACTGTTCGTCCATAACAAATTGACGCTATGTATAAATTCTTTGCCCATTTTTCCTGCAAGGCCCATCTACAATTTCAGACCAGGAAACATAGCAACGAAGGGCACATTCTATTAACTATAGATCTCACCTTAACATGGGAACTTGGAAAAGAAGAAGTTCGAAGTGTCTCCTGTGTTTCATCTGGAGGTTTCTGTCTTGGCACACTAAGAACAAAAGCAGCCTGGTCGCAAGTTGCTGCAATTGCTGTAATACGATATCCGTGATCCCACCGACGATGTATTCCTTCACTTGGATAAAGGAAATCAAGTTCAACAACCTGGAATTGATACACAAATAGTCAGTTATCCACACCTCATCTTCCCGGAATACATTGGGATACAACATCTGAACATTATAGATGACCTGGTGTGCAAACCCTGCTCCACGAGACATAACAATTCCCCATCTACTCCCTGAGGTGGTCATCGCAGTAACATGGAAGCCCTCCTTCCATTTTTTGTTAATCCATTTAAAAGGAAATGAATCACTAACTTTATATGACTGCTGCAAATACATAGTACCTGAACTCAAATCAAATGCAGTCAGACAAACATCACTAACTAAATAAATATGCATCAAATACAATACCAACATTTATAGAACTTAAGACTAACCCTTAGACATAACAACTAACGAGCTTCCATTAGCTGCTCCAGCTATGGCACTGATATAATAATTCTTCTCCCAGTGTTCCATTATCCATTCCTTCACACAGGCCAAATATAAACATTCAGAAAAACACAAGCTACAGAATGTTTTAAGTATAACCATGGAAGACAATTAATTAAAGTAGATCAAAGGCAAGCTTGTACCTTGTGGAGAAAATGCGGCGACAGTTCATAGACTTGTGCAGTGTAACCAGTACCGGCATCCATAATCAATGCCCAAAGATCCTGACATGAAGCTATACTGCTAATAAATAAGCCATCCTCATTTCCTTTTTCAATGTGCTGGGCAAGTCTTGCATCAGCCACATTATAGTGATACCTAAAAAAGCACGTGATAGATGACTCTTAGACTCCACAACATTATAGGACTTCCATACAAATAAATCAGGCTGAAGAAAAGACAAGACTAAATTGTTAAAAAAAAAAGACTCCTGATTTGATGAGATTCCTACTTTTCACAAAAATTTAAGAGACCCACAGCAATATAAACAAAAAGATTCCTAATAATAATATTGATAAATAACCCAGTGCTAAAACATAACAACACCATATACCATAAGTAATGACTTGATGCATATGGTTTATACCTTTGCTTCATAGGTCTACGAGCATTGTACACACTAATCCACTGTGTTGCTGCCATGCCTAACCGAACCTTCTTCTTTAACTGTCCATCATCTTCATCTTCTTCCTCCATAGACAACCTGCCTCTCTTATGACCAACCTGATAAACAAGCTTCACAAGAATTAAAGCTGAGATTAGGTATATTTGAAATCTAGAAAGTTCAGATGCATCAAAAGCTAACTTCAATAACTAGAAAGTTAAGACTCATAAATCATTAGCAGATAAAAAAGAAAGGAACAAGCTCATGTACCTTTATAGCGCCTTCTGTGTCAATTGGCCTGAGATCTTTATTTGGACCAGCAATCCCATTAAAAAAAGAAATGCATTTCGCATAATTCGGTTCTTCATTAAACTTTAAGTTCACCACATATTCAACAAACTGTTTGAAAGGCAGTGGACAGAAACAACAGAGGTTCTCTGGGGGTGAAGCCATCTTTTTCTTACAAACAAGAAAGCCCTTGTTCTCTCCCTAATAATGTTATAAAAAAAAACATTAATGCTATAACGAAACACAGAGATACACATATATACATTTGTACATCTATGTACAGTCGCTAGAAAAAATAGGCTGCACATGCTTGTGTGATTCAATAGAACCAACCTGGTATCCTTGCCAAGGTAAACGACCACGGAGAAGGAAAATGAGTGTGTAAGCAAGAGATTCTAAATCATCTCTTCTACTAGCTGTTCTCCCCAAATGGGCATGGACACTAGCATAACGAACTGTTCCTCTGTCAGATTAAAAGAATAATCAACCACAAAGAAATGATGTCAGTAACTGATTATAACAGTAGAAGACAAGAGTAATGAGATGAATAATTTAATATCAATAACTAGAATCGAAAGCTACACCTGAAAACATCTGGCCTTTGATCATACTCGACATGCCGACCAGTTGAAGAATCTCTCCATCTAGTTGCTGATTCCAAAAAATAAAAAAAAAAATTAAATAATGGGTCAGTAGGTGAAGAAAGCTACACAAAAGTCAAGGGGAAATTAAAAGTTGAATCACCGATTACCTAATCCAAGATCAACAAGAAATAACCTTTTCTCATCAGGACTTCCAACAGATCCAAGCAGGAAATTCTCTGGCTTTACATCTCCATGGACATAACTGCAAAAAAATTTAGTAGCATGGAGAGTTTACAGCCTTTTTCTACATAGATAAATTTATTTAAAAAAAAAAAAAAGAAAAACAAAACAAAACTGAAAGCAATATCTACAGACTATTTAACTCATGATGTTTTTAGCATATCAAACCAACAATAAAAGACACTAGTCTAATCCCTCCACCTGTCCATGCAAACCAACCAAATACAATGAAAGAGACAAGAAGAGGGGGCAGACGGGGACTCCTACCAAAATAGAATATCAACTGAAAACCTTACCCTCTAGAATGCATATTCTCCAATATTGATATCGCTTCAACGGCAATACAAGCAACCATTTCAATAGACATTCTGTAATTTACCCAAAAAAAGCCTCAATAATTGCACATGATAATAGAACAAATTGCAGAAAAAATTAAGTAAAATAACTCACGTGTGAGAATTATTATTCCAAACATCCCACAAGCTTGGCCCCAGCATATCCATAACCTTCAGACATAAAAGGTCCGCACAAAAAAACCATTATAAGAACAGGGTATTGTAAGTTAAAAATAAAGTTCTCACAATCCAAAACCAGCATTAAAATTCTAGGAAAACATACCATGATATAATAGTCACCTTGCCGACCCTTGTAATGTACACGCGGTATTCCATGACTGCCCCCAAGAAAGCTGTTTGCAAGTGATAAAGGATAAAACTGATTTAGAAATATTAAACCAACTTTAAATATAAATAAATAATATGCAATGGTAATGACCAAGAACCACAAGTGTAATTATATTCACCTGTAAACTTGCCACTCATACGGTGGTCCATAGTTACATCCTTTACTACTTCTATGCTCAAATTTTAAGGCCACCTAAAATCAAAGATTACAGGAAGTAAAAAACTACAAAGTAGAAAGAGAACAAAAAAGAAAAAAACCTGGAAGCATAATGGTAAGATAACTGCAATACCTCTACAGCTCCAGGGCCAGTTCTATCATTTGAAGTAACATGAGAAAGACGCCGACCAACATACACTTGACCAAATCCACCCTTGCCCAACTTTTTTCCTAATTTGTAAACTGGGGACCCCCCAACCTGAACCTGTGGCATCATAACCAAGGAATTGAAAAGAAAAAAAAAAAACTTGATCATTAAGGATAAGATGAGAATGTCAAATGCCAATACAATGTTTAGTTTTAAAAAAATACACTTAATAAATGAATAACATAAGCTATGAAGAAGAATAGCTAAGAAATACACATGCTAGTTGCTATCAGTAGCAGATAAAACATTAAAATTGAATGTATTAACTAAGTGCAGAAAATATATACTGCATGTTTGAAAGAAAACTATAAGGGACATGCAGCACACCAATCTAAGAATAATTTAGACTAACAAGCTGTTTTGACTCATAATGAACTGACAACTGAGTGATGAACCGACAACTGAGTGACGACTTGACATAAATTTGTATTCACTATTCAGAATGGACCACGATTTGCTGTGGACTGAGTCTGGGACTATGAAAACAAAGAAGCCAATGGAAGGAAAGGGCAGAAAATGAAGTTTAGCATTTCGTAACATTGCCAAAAGAAAAGCATTTACAAACAGAAATGGGAAAATCCATTAATTTGTATAGATTTCATTTATGGGAAGTCTCTATATATAGACTGCATAATATGTACCATAAGTAACAGATCTTAATTTTTACATGTTCAGCAAGCAGCATAGAAAATTAGCAAACCACATTTCAAAACCTGACAAGAAACTGTGTTTTGGAAATGCTAGAAACAACCAAGATAGGTTATCCCCATGGTGCGTAGCACTTGCAACAGAAGCTGCCATAAGCAAACTTAAGAGTGATAATTTGGTTAAGTGATTATTCTCTCAAGTTAAATTACAAGCAAATCATAAATCAACCAAGAGAAGTACTACACCTACAATAGGGTAAGATATGAAGTTGTAACATGCTATTGGGTACTTACTTTTGGTTTATATTGTCTAACCGTATACTTACAAAAGCCAATTTACTGCAAAAGCGACACTTGTCACATTTAGAAAAGGAACCTAAAGTCGAACCTTTTGAAGGAAAACTACAGATTAGCTACCACCTGTAAAGGTCACCCATATGTGCAGACAATGACACAATGCCAACAGCAAAAATATTAGAAAAGTTCTGTCTGATAATCCACATAACAAACAAGAAGACTTCAAACCACACATTAAAACTGTAGGATCACATTGTTGATTGAACATCACACATACCCAGATAAAGGAAAAAATCTAGACACTTTAGAAATTGCAACGCTATTATAGAATCCCCCATATTTTCCAAAACAAATAACCAATCAGGTTCAAAGTGTCCTATGCAACAATTAGAAACCAGAAAAGAAACATCAGAATAATCCAGTTGTCTGAAGAGATGGTAACCATGATTGTCAGAATCATAGGATTCATGATACGAATCGTTAGCTTTTTGATACGAATCGTTAGATTTTTTATACGAATCAATAGGCGAATCGTAGATTGCCATGAATAGGCCTTGAATCGTATGAATCAAAGGTGAATCGCGAAAATTGTAATGAATCAATTGATTCACTAATCCACAAAGGAGAAGTGCATTGAATGACTAAATTACAAGAGAGAGAGAGAAAAGACAGAAAACTCAAGAAAATGACAACAAATTAATGAAAAAAGAATGGGCAAATGACCCAAGATACTAAGATAGTTTTAATTATTTGTTCTAAAATTTTATTTTACTAGTTTGACACATCAAGCTTGATCAAAAACAAAAAGTTATTAGGTTTATTTTGATTTTGTATTTAGTATATGATTTAGAATATGCATACACATAATATTAATTGTTTATTATCTTTTAATAAAATTACTAATATATATGCATATATAGAAATAAATACATATATATACTTTAAAAGTAACTTTAAGATTCGGTTCGATTCTCGATTCTTGATTCTCGATTTGAAAAATTAAGATTTTAATTCTAGATTTGATTCGTTATCTGACAACTATGATGGTAACTCTTTCAAGATCAGTGAGAGTATCCAACCACTGAAACAAAACAAACCATTATAGCTCCAAACCAGAAAAGGAAAATGAACAATTTTTCCCTTTAATATATCCTAAAGATGAGGAAATGCAATTCCTACAATTGCACCAGCCACTACAACCCAAATATCTAACCTAACTAAACTGCTATAACCTCTAAAACGATTTACCAATTTGTATGTATGATCATATATCAGCAAATGCCCTTGAAATTAATGCAAAACTAAAGCTTAACAAAAACCTTCTCAGGAAGTGGACCAGTGCTCCCCTCATCTTCAGCAGCATTGCCTTTATCATTACTTTTCCCGCCACTATTGTAGTCATCCATCCGCTTCTCTCCGACTTCCTCCTTTTCCGCCCCTGCACCAAAGGCACCAACACCAGCAACCCCCACTACCCCGTCTAAACCCCTATTATCCCCCTGGTTCACTGCTACTGCAACCGCCGCTACTGCAGCAACATCAACTACGTTTTCATCTACAGGCTGCTGCTGGTCCTTGTCGTTATTGTTTTTAGTATTATTGTTTCTAATTGCAGCCGCCGCTGCGGCGCGTCTTCTTCTTGTCCTTGTTGCGATCGCTTCCACTGCCTCGGTCGGGTTTGCCTGCTGCTTCGCCGCCGCTGCTCCCCGGCCCCTGCGCGCTCCGCTACGCAGCACCGGCATCTTTCATCCTCTGATAAAGATTGTCATTACAAAAGCAAGAGAAAAAAAATTCTTCATAAAGAAAAATTCCAAAAATACTTGATATCACGCACCTAAACCCCAAGCCAAATCCGCGCTCCACAGCCAACCCAATCGATCAACTCACGAAATAGAACTCCAAACCGAATCCGAACGGTGCAGTGACAAGAAATTCGACGTATCGATCGCAAGAACAGAAAACCCAAATAGAACCAGAGCGTGCAAATATCGAGCCAATGGAAAGCTGCACAGGGCAGCTATAGAAATTGAACGCGAGGAGGAGCAGAATGCAACAAAAATTAGGAAACTTTAGCACAAGAAAATGGAGAATGGTGAAAGTTAAGAACAGAAATAATTAGGTTTAGATTAGGGATCGCGTTACAGAGATAAAACTCAAAAGAAAGAGATTTGTGTGCTTTACAGGAAGAAACGGGGAGAGAGAGAGATAGAGGTATTTTAGGATGAAATACTGCTTAGAATGAAAAAATTATAATTAAATAATACGTGGCAGATTATGGGTCGTTGATAGAGAGAAAACATACGGAGAGTTACAATTTAATCTATATAACATTAATTATTTAATCCTTTTATTTTTAAAATATATATGAAATTATTTACTATTTAATTTTTTTTAATTATCTACGGGCTCTTAACCTTGTGGTCGTGGGTTCCGAGCCCGGTGGGCTTTTTTTGTTGATAACTTCTGGGCCATCTTTTGTCCTTGTTGATTGATGGGCTCTTTTCAGATCATAATGGGTTAGCCCATCAGTCCACCTTCATAATTGGTTCAATCCTCAAAACCCAACCAAGTTGTGTTAATTTGGTGGGTTTTGGTTCATTTATTTTTATAATTAATTAATTAATTATGGTGGGTAATAGAAAAAGGTTGAGGTTATGAATAAAAAGAGATAAATGAGTGCAACAAAGTAAAAGGATTGGCTAGTGAAGGAAGGCAGGTTTTGTATAATTATTTTATTTATGTGTTAAAAAGCTAAAGCATTCTAAAGTGGTGAGTGGTCTTTCTTTATTTCCACCTTTCATCTCTAATTAATATATGCTCCATTTTCAACCACTTTGTCAAATACTCTCCACTTTCACCTTTTCTATTCTCTCTCTCTCTCTCTCTCTCTCTCTCTCTCTATATATATATATATATATATATATATACAACTTAAAAGAAGTGAAATGAAATATCATGTTTTTCTTTCTCTTAGATAAAGAAACAACTCCAAATTGAAATTCTCCACGTAAATTAATTCATATTTTATGGTGTTAATTTATCTTTATTGACCTTTTTTTTTTAAAGAGTTAAAAAGCAATAAAATGGTAGTCACTTGATGGAACATGTTGTTTGATTAAATAATAAAAAAAATAAAGCATGAAAATCAACGTGTCTTAAATCCAATGGTTGCATGGTTAAACAAGCAAGTCCATCATATAGAAGAAGACCCATAAAGCAAAAGATCATAGGAAGTATGTTATTGGCATATTATAAGAGAGAGAGAGAGAGAGAGAGAGAGATTAATAAATAATTAGGGTGGTGGGGGTGAAGAAGAGTTCAATTATTGAGCACTATATAGTTTATGGCATTGTCAGCCTTCCCTCCCTTTTCCTTTCGCTGACATCGTTTTCATAGATTTGCTTTTCTTAATTTAAGATCCAAAATCTAACAATCTTGTATTCTTCTATTTAACCTAATTTAAATTTATGTACATTTACATGATATAATAAATCCATCCCCTATAATCATAATCATAAATTAAAAAAAAAAAACCAATCCTTTTTGAATAGTTGCATGTATGTATGATGTTTTTGGCATGTGAAATGGCCATATATTGCATTGTCTATTATGGAAGCTCACAGCTATGTAGATGTTGAAACTGTATGATATGAAAATGAAATCAAGAATGCTTTTGAATGGTTAAATTATATGGGTTGTTGGGTTTCTTAATAGGGGAGAGTAGAGAAAGCTTGGCATGAAAGAAATTGAACTTTTCTGGAAGCCTCCTTTTTTGTGTCATGTTTTCAAGAAAGCTTTTCCAAGCTCATGGTTTCAGACCAATCTAACAAAACCAAACACCACCTTCTTTTCTTTCAACTTCACGCCTCATTTTTATGAAATAGTTAGAAGTGTCAATCCTCCAAGGACTCAGCAATCAATAATTACATCTCTAAATTCTTGAAAATTTTTACAGTAATAAAGTTGAAGCAAAAGTCCACTGAGATGGTAAATTAATATCAGACATTGGATCTGTCACCTATGGAGACAATGGTGAAATGCATTTTCATAAATGTCACACCAAATTAATTATGTTGTTGAGGAAAGTTATTTTGCTTCTTTAGACTCTTGTATATTCATATTATCCTGTTGTTTTTACTTCCCACCAACTTCCAAAAGTAATCTTGATCAGTGAAATTATTATAAAATAGAAAAAAATAACGAATTTTACAGAGTTCAAATAAATATCGTAAAAATATATTTATATCTAAATTTATATTATTATAATTAATTATGGGCAATTTTTATTATTAAGACTGTTTTGTGAAAATAAAAAGAAAATTACTTTATTAAATGATAGAAGTCTTGAAACTTATGCTAAAAAGAAAATCATATATAGAGTCTCATTGATTAATTTCCTACTTTGATTTTAAATTATTTACAAAATTAAATTATACTTTCATAATAATGCAATAGGAAGGTATAGCTTTCAAGATATTTGTTATTAAATTATAATTAAAAAAAAAAGAAACTTATAATAACGTATATAAGATGTTCATGAAAATGCACGTGAAGCATGTAGAAATAAGGGTAAGGCCAAGTTCAACAGAAGACATCTGTCTGGCAAATGCCTATAATTCCACACATTTCACCTAACCTTTTACCTAAACTTTTGGCTTTGTGTTGTGTCTCAGTGCCTGATGATCCACTTTCCTTCAAAAATCCACCTCCATCATTTTTATTTATTTTTAATAACATTTTAAACTCTAACTTAAATCATCCTATCTCTGTGTTGTTTTCTTCCTTACCAATCACTTAGATTTTTCCCACAAGAAATAACAATCCACCTCAATTATTATTACTATATCAAATGCTACTCTTCTTGTCTCTATGCTATTATTCTGTCATTTTCATTGTTCTTTAATTATTATTTTCTTGCCCATCATTTGATTATTCACTGTTTTCTTTCACTTTCCATGTTATTGTCTTTTTCTCTTGCTCTCGCTGAAACAATGGCGGATTTGGCTGCTTGAAAAATCCTTTTTTTTTTTTGTTATTTTAATTTTAATCTGATGAACACTTCAATTTTAAAATTTTTATAATTCTGAAAAATACTATCTTTTTAAATCATTAGTAAAATTCGAAAAAAGATTAATTAGCTTATTGTTGTAATTAATATTGCATTTGTTGGCTTGAATAGTTAATCACATCATTAAATTCCAAGATAATTAATTCCTTGGAGCTTGCCAATTTAAAATTACGTACATACACAACACAGTTTGATCTATATACCTAATCTGAGATTAGTATTATATATTTAAATTTATACTAAGATTTCATAACTAACTTTAA
>CAOGCB010524370.1:0-13670 GCA_948266635.1 Cnidoscolus chayamansa | reverse complement strand
TTTTTTTTTTTAAAATAAGTTGCTGGTAATTTAATACTGTTCCCAACTACAATCTGCATTACGATTTTAGTGGTTACCTTTTGGTTTGTTCAATAAATACCACTCAACTTTTTCTTATATATGAGTTTGTCATTATCTATTTCATATTTGGCATTTCTCTGATTGTTGTATTCTTCATGAAAGAGAAGTCTTTCCAAGATGTATTTTCTGTCATTGTCTCTGATGAGCCCCCGCAGTTCTCATGTCTTGTTTTTTCCAGGCAGTTAGTTCTATCTGCAATTTTTTAATGTTTACTGATTCTGAACTCTTTCTTACTTTTCATTTGCTTTTTCTTGATTTGTTTCATCCCCTTTGTATTTGTCTAAATAGCGCAGTGAAAGGAGCGAGTGTTACTAAGGATTTTGATGGTTGAATAGAGGAGTGGGGTTGGTGAAAAAGGAATCGGCAATGGCATCAACTTCTTGTGCCAAACAGAGTCCAGCGCCTATGAAAGAACCAGTTATGAGCTATCTTCAATACCCAGCACCTCTGGCAAGATATGAAGATGTTGCTGCCAGCCCTAAACTCTTCATGGCTACTTTGGAGAAGCTCCATGCTTCTATGGGAACCAAGTTCATGTAAGCTTCATGACATTCTTAACCTGTTTATTATAAGCCTCTACTTTCTGGAGATTTTCGTATAGTAAATGCAAGGATCTTGCTATTTTAAATCCTAGGGTACCGTTATCTTGGTTTTGAAACCAAAATTAATAATCATTTTTCAATCTGTAGCATAATATATTTATTATGTGTGTTCCATGCTCTTTACTGTAGGTTTGATTCCAATTTCGGTTTCCCCATTTATGTTGAAGATGTCAAATGCCTGTTATATTAGTGTCTCTTCCTCTCCCCCAAAAAAAAAAAATTTATTCACTTTACATGGTTGTGTTGCTTGTTTTCTATTCTTATTATGAAATAATTCAACTAATGTGGCATGGCAAATCTTCTGTGAAGGTTTGAGTATGTAATTTTTAAGATATTGCCTTTGTTGACAAGTTACTTTTTGCAACTCAATTCATAGACTTGCCTAGTTTACCTGCAGGCATTTTAATTGAAACTTCTGGTACAATTATGGTACAAACATAAAAGATCGGATGCTAACAATTGATTGGCTCATCTCAGTAATTCTTGTATCAACTCAGTTTATGTCCTGCCTGATGTTTACTTTTTATGTCCCAGTTCTGCTTCAATAATGGGATTTACAGGTTTTTAGTTTCAAATTACAGTCTTTGTGAAGAATAGATTTCTTATTTTAGTAGAGGAACTTGCTGAGATGGGTGTCGACTGTATCTCCTAACCTGTGTTGCATTTCTTTGGAGTACTGGATGCCCCATATTCGACAGCAACTCTGTTCCGATGACAGGAGTAGCAAGTTATAACTTGTTTCGCATTCCAATTGCAGGATCCCCATTATAGGGGGAAGGGAGTTGGATTTGCATCGGCTCTTTGTGGAGGTAACTTCTCGCGGTGGCCTTGAGAAGGTAACATGAAACGTTTAACTAGTTGCTTGGTTGTATAACGTGCTCCAAATTCATTCATAAGCTTTGTATGAATGGCCAAGTATAGCTTCAATATTGTGTCCGATGTTTGTTGCATTGATAAACTTACCATCCTTGCATAGAGGAATTCAATTATTCTACGCATAGGAGGAATCTTTACAAACATCATTTGCAATCTTTCTTGATAATTGATGTGGAGCTCTAGCCTGGCTCTTATTGAATTATTGTTCCCCTAATCTTTGCTAACAACAAAATCTAATCTGATTTAACTAAGTTCATAAAAAAGCTTGTCTACTCTCACTGTTCTGATACTTCCAAGTATCACAATTATATATGGAAATTTCCCTGGAATTCTGGAGTCCACTGTTTCTTTAACAGGTTTAAAAAGGTAACTAGAATTCTTAACTATAAAGGAATGATTTGAAAAAGGGGGGAGGGCAAGTTTCATTGCGTGGCTAAATTTCATTTGCAAGGTTTAATGTAAAATAATCTGGTATAAGCTATTGCTCATTTTTTTTCCCTTTCTGTTATTTGATAGCAGCCATTTGCTTTTAGTTGTTTTGTGTGAGTAGTAACCAGGGTGAACTTCAACCTACAAGATATGAGTGTTAAAATTTTCTTCATTTCTGTTTACGATTTAGTAATTACAAAAGTGTGTTTAGTATGAAACTAACTGCTGCTAGACCTAGAGGGCAATAGTTCCCATGTAGATGATTCTACTTTTGCTGCATCAAGTACCTTATGTTTCCAAGAAAAAAAATACTTCTTAAATAAGTTTGATAATGATAACTTGCAGTATTGTGATTACAATATTTACTTGGAAATGCAGATTATTAGAGAGAGAAGATGGAAGGAAGTAACTTCCATTTTCAACTTTCCTTCTACTGCTACAAATGCATCCTTTGTTCTGCGCAAGTACTATTGTTCCTTGCTTCACCACTATGAGCAAATTTACTATTTTAAAGCTCAGGGCTGGGCTCCTGGCTCATCTGGTGTGTGCATTGAACACTCTTCCTTCAGTTTTCATGTTCACAGGCGTCATATTGTAATAGATTGCATCTTTTTTGTAGTTACCTTGCACAGCTCCTTTGGATCACGGTTTCCAGCACAAGTGATTGTGCAGCCATCACCGGAGTATGAAGCAGCTACATCCCAACAACAATGGACAAACACTGCAGAGCTATGTGGAGGTCTAATTGTTTCTCAACTTATATCTGTTCTTTAGATTGAGTATAAAGCGGGAGAAGTAACCATAGTTATTAAGGCGAGAGGCGACAAGAAACCCTATTGCCATAGGCAAGAGGTGAGGCGAAGGCCTTTATGAAGTGAGGCGCCATAATCTAATATATATATATATATATATATATATATAGAGAGAGAGAGAGAGAGAGAGTCAACTAGATAGATATTTATGTAAATTTTATATTATTATCTTCCTAATTAGTTAATATAATTATGAGGATATATCTCTAATTAGTTAGCATAATTATAGCGATATTTTTCCTAACTAGTATCTAAAATTTAGTTCTCTAACCAGCTGCTTTAAAATGAAATTTTGGATTAGTTTTTGGTGTACATAAAGCAAGAAAAAAGAGAATTCTGTGCCTTATTTGCAAGAGGCGGCGCTTCGCCTTGTCTCCTGCCCTGAGCCAGGCTAGGCAAGCAAGGGTTACCTCTCCTCGCCTCACCTGGTGCCTTGAATAACTCTAGAAGTAACAAATTCATTTGGTAGAACTTACATATACCATTGAGATTCAGATGCATTTGCACAAGCTTGTTTTGTGGCCTTCTCATGTTACATAATCAATTGTTCTTATCTAAGTTTGCTGCTGCTTTTGCTTTTATTTTAGTGAGCATTGTGTCCCCCTTTCTAAGTATATTTTTGCTGCAGCAAGGGTAGCTTCATCTGGAACTTCTCAAGTAACTGGGGTAATTGATGGGAAATTTGAGAGTGGATATCTTGTTACTGTAACAGTAGGGACAGAGAAGCTCAAAGGTGTTCTTTATCAGGCACCACAAAGCCAATCATGCGAAGTGCCACAGCATTACAATGTCTCTGCCAACAGTTTTGGTGCTGTATCAGGCACACAAAGGCGGCGCCGCAGAAAGAAAAATGAGATAAAAAGGAGAGATCCTGCACATCCAAAACCAAACAGAAGTGGGTATAATTTCTTCTTTGCTGAGCAGCATGCGAGACTGAAGCCCCTTTACCCTGGGAAGGACAGAGAGATCAGTAGGATGATTGGTGAACTATGGAACAAGCTGAAGGAATTTGAGAAAGCAGTGAGGAACATATCATAACAGAACATATTGCATATTTAACTCTTGTCATTCTGCTTTTACATTTCTCATAATCCCTCTTAACATTCATTATTGCTCTTGTTTAATCAGGTTTATCAGGAAAAAGCTATAAAAGATAAAGAAAGATACAGAATAGAAATGGAGAATTACAGGGAAAGATTGAAAACAGAGCGGCTTATTAGTAATGCAGTTCCACTTCAGCAGTGGCTACCTGAACAGGACATAGATATGGTGGATGCTGAGGGAGTGGACTCTCCTCAAACTATGGATAATGATAGTAGTTCCGGTAACATCGACTCTGAAGATGAATATAAAACAACTGAAAAGGATTTGGGTAGGGCGGCATCTCCTGGGATGCAATTTAATCTTCACGCTGCTTTTGAGCCATGTAGCAAGGAGGGAAATATTGGAGAACAAAAGGAAGAGATGGTTGACAATGTCGGCTGTGAAAACCTGGAGAACATGGTAGTTGAAAGAGGCACAGAAAAAGCTGCTGGCGAAGAATGATGTTCCGTACAAAGTAGGGGATGCTCTTTATGTTCATTATATTGCTTTTGAATTATGCCTGCGACTACATATTTTATTTTACTTGCTATTTAATCTCTTCGTCTAGAACTTGCATTTTATTATTTTCTAGAATGCAATGCTGTGAAAAATAGTGTTAGTTGATATAGGGAGGTGCAGAAGTTTGGTTAGGGAGGATAAATTTTTATGCATTTGTTAACTGGCATTGGGATTTGCTTCTCAGCCTATGCTTCACATACAATTCCTGAATTAATTGCCTGTCTGAATGCTATTCTTGTTGTCTGTGAAATATAAGAGATTGATTCTGAGATTCTACAGCCGCAGCTGGCTAATTTATAATGTAAAAGTTGAAAGGCTGCTATAATTCCACTTTGATTATTGGAATTATGGGCAAAAAATTTGACAAGTAATCATGTCAAGTTCTTGACTATCTCTATTTACAGTCAGCCAGAATGTCTTTGTCTAGAGGGCCTTGCTTAACTGCAAATATACCTTCATCTTGCTATTAAAATTTCAGCAATCAGCTGCTGCTGGTTTGCCCTGGTGGATTCTGAATTTTTGCAATATGTTTGGAATCAAATCTCTTCAGTTTTTCCAATTTATCTAGCTAGAAAAGACTCTTGGTCTACACCCAGAAAAGAAAACAGAAACCTGTCGTACTAACAAAATATTCTCATTTCCTGCTTTCTTGATTACAAGCAGTGCACTCACTGCGATCAAGTTGAAACTTTCCATTGGAAATTGTTGTCTGATATATTATCTTCAGTAGTACTGAAATCATTTTCAAGATCTGAAATATTAACTTGAAGCCTTTAAATGGGAAACAAAGAGAGTTGCATTTTCTTCCAAGTTGTAACATCAAATTGATTTGAAACGGACTGAATCATGCTAGACCTCAACTAATCTGGTTTTGTGGTTAACTGTTATTGCAATACCTAAAAACATCGTTATCTGAGAGTTTTTTGCTCATATAAAATGTCCGAAAAGTACAAAGTCATCAAAACGATTGGCCTACCTTTTGTTTTTAGTATACCATCTTTCTTGTTTTTTATTGGGCCTTCTGACTTTGGACATGGACAACGACACGAGTATGCATCTTTCGTCCCCCGCTGTAAATTAGCAACTTGTAAAAATAATATAAATAAAGTTGAAGAAAGGACATCTTTTCTCTTTCTTTTTTTTTTCTTTTTTTCTTTTTTACAATATCAAATTGCAAATTGGAGCTCCAAAATCAAATTAAACCTGAAACCCAGAAACAAAAAGCTAATATATAGGAAAAACAAGTTGAAATTTATGGAAAGAGAACATGATAAGCAAATTCCATGTGCAGATCCTAAATCAGACAATTAAGCCAAAAAGAACCAAGTTAATACGCTTCCTATAGCTAATAAAAGAAAAGAAAACTCAGAGAATTTATATATGCTATTAAAGGCAGAAACACAAATTAATACCAGCATCAACATCTACTAAATCTAAGGTAATCTGAGCATCATATATTGATATATATACATACTCAGCTGGAAAATATTAAAATTGAAGGGCAAATTGTCATGAGTCAGAGACTAACAAAGCATCCCAGATCATGTCCATGTCTAAGGAAGGCATTCTGCTTAACTGAACAGCATCCGTGTCTGATGCTACAACCTCCTGAGCTTTCTTGGTCTCATTCACTTCACAATCAAATCCAGTTTTGCTCTCCAACTCAAATTGCCACTCTTTTCTTGATGGGTTTCGTCCCAAACCCTTGAGCTTTGTGCTATTCTCGTACACATGGTTGTTTGGTGATGTTGACGGAGGATCAATGTTGTGCTTCTTTTGACCAGAAATGCCTTGTGATATTGACTGCAATTTTGCTTCAAGAAGGGCTGCTGTTGTTCCATTCAGAGAATTGGATTTAAGTTGATGCTTAAGATCTGGGAAGTTTAAATGTGCATAATCTCCACGTAACATATAGGCTGCTGTATCATAAGCAATAGCAGCATCTTCTGCTGTGTCAAAAGTCCCTAACCAAACCCTCGTCCGGTTTCTCGGTAACCTAATCTCTGCCACCCATTTGCCCCAGTGCCTTTGCCTCACTCCTCTAAACAGCTTTCCAGGTGATGAGGTCGTTGATACAGAGAGTTTTTGGTGCTGATTCTGCAATCTTCTACCTGTGTATTTCATTGGCTGTGTCTTAGTAGTGCTAAGCCAATAATCATTAAATCCTTTGGTGGGATAGTCTGCCAAGGTTTGGTTGATCTTGAGCCATTCCTCGCTTGGTTGGTAATGAATTTTATCAAGCTGGGACATGGAAAATGAAGTGTTTGGCAACAGTAACATTTGCTCAAATCTTTGGTTCTCACTGAGTGAACCAGTAACAGTCGTTTGTTTGGATGGATCTAACAATCTAGGTTCCTGCAAAAACAAAGTCAAATTTGGGAATTTCGACGGAGAAGATGGTTCAGATACTGGGGTTTGGTTAATTTTTGGAAAAGATTCCAAGAAATTTACAGGAATGGAGCTTTCTTTGATATCAGACAGTGAAGCTCCAGAGGAAAGGTTGATATTACTCAATCCTGAAAGAAAAGAACTTGCATGGTTTTGTTTGGTAACATCCTGTTTAACAAAACCAGGGATGTCACCAATCAGATTATTGGTACCTGAAGCCTCTTCCACCGATGAACTAGAGTCGGAGCTCGAAAACAATCTTTCAGGAGAAGCTGCTGTAGATTTCATGCCATTATTACAATTATCCCGACAAGTAGTAGTCTCAGTTGGAGCTCCCCAGATGATAGGATCATGAAAGAATTTGGATCCTGTAGCCATTCCATGAAAACTATAACAAGGCAAGTCCTTGTAAATGAAGGTTTCCATTTTGGGAAACTGATCCTCCATAGTAGAAATCTGTGTGTGAGAAGAGAACCTATAAAGATGGAGATAGAAATGATGCATGATTATCAAGGTACCATGCTTTATATATGTATCCTAAAGCATCCAATATGGAGGCTATTTGTTAAGCCTTATTAGAAAATTTTCACTTTTTTTTTTTTTTTGGATAAGCAGCCTTATTATAAAATTACTTGGCTAATAATCTATGTTCGCATAGGAAAGTTATCGTCTGAGTCAGATCTACAAGTTCAAAACCAGAACATAATATGAGGTCACCACCTTCTATTTCGTGCATCCCATTTCCAGATGTTTTTGTCCAAATAAACCAATCAAAAGCTGACAGCTCAAATCTATTTTGGCTTACCTGTCACTAGGGTTCATGTTAGGGCCTGTATATTCTTCCATGACAGTAACAAAAAGAACCTAAAAACCTTTAGATTCATCGTGAAACAGTACTATTTAGGCAGAGTTTTCCTTTACATAAATGATCATGTGATTTTCTCCAACACCCACATGTTTTATTGTTTCTTTTTCACTTTCATGGTTCATTTTTCAAAACAAGATTAGACCCATTTCGTCCTACATATTAAAAAAAGGATTAGTTAGCACCGAATATCAGAAAATTTTCTTGGAGGAAAAATATAAAGAAATGCAGCTATAAACAATATTGATTAGATAAAGACAGATCTGCTTATTGCATGAATCGTTATCGACATGGAATTAAGGTGGCCAACCTAGTTCATGATTAGTACTAATTTAGTGATATGATGATATATGAAAAACCCATTTCAATGCAATTAGCAAACATTGATCATCATCATCAATACATCATTAGCTTTGAAGGGGGGCCTTAAGTAGCACAAAAATTGGATGATTAATGAGGAAATCAAAACTTGGCTGTCTGTAATAGACTAATTAAACACTAAACTAATAACCAAAACTATATAGAAATGCAAGTTTGCCTTATTATTAATTTGGCATTTCTTGGAGGATCAACCACCTGTCTTTTGAGATGCTTTAAAGCCACTTATAAAGCACCTTCGTGGAATAAGAAACAATGAAAGGGTAAAAAGTGGAGGCAACCTATGGGCCATGTACACAACTCCAAATATTTGAGTTTCAAATGATTAGAGTTCCTACTGGGTGGTGTTAGTTTGCAGTCATCTTAAGCTACCACCTCTAGTCAATGACACTTGGATCTAGTAACTATTTCAAGGAATCAAAAAGAATATATACCCATTAGAGAAAGAGATTCCAAAGAGAGCAAGCAAGTTCTTTTGATTAAATTATTGTGAGAGAGCAAGTTCTTGCAATAGTGCAGTTTTCATGTCATTGTTATATTTTATATAAAGGAAGCACATGGCCCTGGCTAAGCAAATTAAAATTCTTATTATGTTTTAGTCTGTCTAAATGGTGATGATCAGTAAGTAGTAGCTAGAGACATGAGGCCATGTTTCTCCAATGTTGCTTTTGCCTTTTTCTTTTGCCTATTCCCTTATCAGAGACTTTCTTTATTCCTTCCTCTATTTTGGGTCTCAAAAACAATAAAACAAGAACTCAGAATGAGAAAATGCATCTTTGCACCCATCACCCACTTCACTTTTTGGTTTTAAAAGAAGGATTGAGCATGTGGAACAGACATGACCAACCAGTTAATGACAAATCATGCATGAAGATGGACTTCTTGATTAGTACCTAATTGTGAGAGGCTCTTGTGATTTGCTCCTTAATGTTTTATTTTACATTATCTTCCACCTCCATCCCTCATTTCTCACCAGCCCAGCTTTGGACAAAGATGATGCTGATGATGAGTCTTTGGCAGCTTAGATAAAAATAAAAAACTACAGGTTCTTGATTCAGCAATGGCTGAAACTATGGGAAGCATTGCCAACTCAAAATAGTAGTGTTGTCTTTACAAAAGCTGAAGCTATATAGAGACATCTCTAGACATACCCTATTAGATTTAATAATTTTACTCTACATCTAAACACAGACAACCTGGTATTCATTGCACAGATCCAGTCCCTTTTGTTTAAATTTCTGAATATTCTACATGGGTGTGATGTATGAGAGAGAAAAGAGAGAAGAGTCTAATCAAATCATTAATTAACCTTCAAACTTAACCACTCTTAACCCTTGTGGGTGAAGGCTCAGAACTAAAGTCTGGTGCAACTACTCCTACCATTTGACTATGCAACTTCCATCTTTTGCTTTTGTCCTTTTCTACTTTTCCTTTCTAGGGTTACTTAGCGACTTCAATTTCCTTTTTTCTCAGTAGCAATGTTCATCCATGGAATTTTATCACAGATACCCTAATGGAAATCTAAGCCTGCTAAAACAGCCCTACATACAGATAAGATACCTAATGCCATGGCAATGATACCCACATCAAAGTTAGAAATCAGAACCTTAAAAAAAAAGGTAAGATACCTAATGCCATGGCAATGAGACCCACATCAAAGATAGAAATCAGAACCATAAAAAAAAGTAAGTGCAGGAGATGAACACAAGTGCATCATCTTCAGATTGGAATCATTCTTTCTTGTAAAAATTATTCTGTGATTTGTTTTTACCGCACTACTGATCTCTCTTTCCCTTCTTTCTATATTGAATTGTGGAGCTTGTCTAGAAAATGGTATCTATCTTTTAAAATATTAGAATCTTTCTCTTCAATACCATCTCCTCCTCCTCATCTTCTGAAAGAGATGTTTTTATAAACTAAGTATATTACTGGCTGACTTATGCTTTTCATATTCATTTAGGATATATATTCATTTGCATATGAGCTCATCTTAATCAATTTTAACACCCATTTTTTAACTTAAACCATAGGTATTTTAAATTTATAATATATGAATTGGGTGGGATTAAAATAAAATTTTATTTAATAAAAAAAAGAAAATAGCTCATTATATGTAATCCACTAAGAAATGGGTATATACGTAGGCAGCCAGCAAACAGTACAAGAAAGAAAGATTAGAAAAGCTTATCCTGTCCTGCGAAAACTAAGTTGTACTTACCATCATCATGACTTCCACCAATACAAGCAAGTGATCAATTTAATTTAATTTAATGCACTTTTTGTGGTTTATTATATCACTAATAAAACATGATTATCAATCAATTGCCATTATCATCATCATCATCTTCTGATTTCTTTAATCATAAACATTTCTGGCAAATATTAATATATGTGAAGCAAAGTCACCGGAATCTAAGACTTTGGTTTGCCCAGCAAGCGGCTAACCACTCTTGTTATGACATCTGTCGCAATGTTTGTGGTCATTCATCTATGGCCACTAATCTTGAATTATTTGTCTTCATTGAAGATAAATTTAGTACTTTTGCCTTTGGCTATCTAATATGTATTTTTATTTTTTTTTTTTAAATTGGAAATTAATATACTAATGTTATTGCCAGTCTTTTTTTAAAATCTTTTTTTAAATAAACAAATATTTTATATTCACAACACATATAAAAAAGAATATTTGAAATCCATTTATTTATTGTTTTTATGAAAATATTTTCTATATTTTTTTTTACATTTGCAACACTATTAATAAAAATATTTTTAATCAATTCAAATGAGAAGTTATTTCTTGAATTTTGAAAATTTTATTTGTATTTTCACATCGTAATAAAAAAATAAATTATTTTGTTAAAAAAATATTTTTTGATGAAAAATATTTAAAAAATAATAATTATAAAATAAGGGTAATGTTTGGATGGATTGGAAGTGTTTTTATGTGGGGAAATGAATTGAGCAAAGGCATGTGCAATTTTTAGGATAAGTTTGATTAGAAAAAGCATGTGATGTCTCTCCAAAGGACAAAGTCATCCTTTTAATATAATGCAATAGCAACTCCATCACACCCCAAGTGTTTTTAAGCACTTGTTTATATCATTGACTTGTTTTTTTAAAGCCATTTTTATATGTTTCTTTTGTGGGAGTGACCACACAAGACAAATGAGCAATTAGTGGAGCCACCATGTATTTTATGTATACATGAATGTGAACTTTATGATTAATTATTTCTATTTTTAATGATTTTCCAAGAAAGGATTGTTTCTAGGAAAAAAAAAAGGGCCTTTTGAGACCCAATTGTAGCATCTTATTTTCTCAATTTTAGGGACCATTTTTTTTAAGAATTCCAACTCCTAGCTGTTTTCAATATAAAAAATTGGGAATGAATTTGATAACCTGCTATTTTTATTATAGTAAAACTAATATGTATCACATTAATCATTTCATATCATATATATATGAAGATGATGTGAACTAAGCGTTTCCAAAAATAATAAAAGAAGATGTATTATTTTCTTTTTGAAAAAAAAAGAAGGAAAAAGGGAAAACAAGTAAAGCAAGATTCATGGTTTTAAAATATAAGTGATAGGCACACAACCGGAGGTTTTTTTTATTGAAAATAAAATTGAATATTGCCAATCACACTAAATTATTGAATACTTAATACCCAAATAAAATGATAAAAAGGCTATAAATGAGTTGTTTCGCGAATGACAGAGTGCTTGATAAGTGGAGCGGATGGCACGTTGAATTGATCAAAGTTGGCATATAATGGTAAGCATATGTCTCTCTTTCCCTTACCATTCTATATACACCTATATTTCCTCTTTCCAATATCTTTAACTTTTATTATTAGTATATATTATTTCTTGCATAATTGGAGTTTCAAATTTATTTCTTGTAGGATAATATGATGTTTAGGTTAACAAAGCAATTATAATCTACACTTTTATTTTTTCAATTCTTTTAACATCTAAAATATTTTTTAAACAACTGATTAAAAATATACTTTTTTTTAAAAAGAAAATGATCATTCTCTATATTTTAATATTTTAATTCACACTTTTATATATAAATCTCTTACCATAGAGATTTCTATTATTTTAATATTCTGACATACTAAATTTATTTATTAAGCATTCCACTCCCCTCAAACCAATTTCAATTAAATAAGAAACATGTGTTATCTTCATTAGGGTAGAATTACCAAAAAGTACATTATTTCGGGAAAAAAAAAAAAAAAAATCTTCCAGGCTCATTTTCGATGTATCTGCCTCTTTCATCTTTAAGCATATGCATTCTTTTGTCATTTACATGAACGAAAGTAATCTCTCCTTGGAATTATATGTACATATAATTCACCGATCAGGACCTCCCCTGGAACTAACTACTACGTAAACAAAAGTTATTATCCTCTCTAATCCCCATCACTTGCTCATCCACCCATCAGGATCTCCCCTGCCCCCTTGAACCATATTCCGCCTAAATAACTATGAAATTTGAGTTCCCTCTCCGGCTCTTCAGCAGCAAGCTGACTACAGAAGATCAAGTGCGATAAAGGCTCCTAATGCAACAATATCAATCATTCATCGAGGTACAGGTAGATGCCTAAAAAGCCATTTAGCAATGATTTTCTTCTGCCTTCTGAGCTCAGAGAAAGGAGGATGGGGTTTGAATGTCGTTATGCCATTGCTTCAAAGTGACACTGATATAACTGATATTCAACAATCAATATCTACATATTCCCAGACTATAGCATATACTTATTAACTCCTCTTTGGAATGGTTAGAATTGATAAATCACTGCCTTCTAAGGTTTTTTGCCTCATCTTCCTCATCTAACAACTCTCTCCATTACAACGCATTTACCATAATTGAAATCCTTCAAATAGGCTTGTGAATAATAGTAGCATAACATGTTAATGTAGTCTGTAAAGATCCAAAACAAGCATTATCGTACCAACTCAAAATCCGTTTCAACTTCTGACCCTTGGTCTTTGACACATCTCCATGACCAAAATCTGAATCTCCAGCAAGGCCTAAAAGTTTCTTCTTAACTATTCTTAGGACTTTTAGCTTCGTCACTACTTAGACCTTAAAACATCAAATCCTTTCATTTTCCCAAACCCTGACCTATTGCATACACAGAAGCAGGCAACCACTAACCAATAAACTCTACATCTATACAACTTCTAAAAAAGCATGGAATAAAACAATTTGCTCAATCACATTACACAAAATTAGGAACATATCTGTACTAACTAGCAGTTAGCTCTAAGGCAAACTAAGATTTCAAGGTTTTAGATGACAGAAATAGCGTCTACAACAAGTTTTCAACCATCGTTAACATAGACTTTGGTTCCATAGATATCAAAATTCTACAAAATAATAAAATTCCATGCATGATCCAAACCCTAAGTTTTAAGCAAGCCACACTTTTTGGTGGATGCAGACTTCAAAATCAAATCATTGAATTTTCTTGTTTCTCAGGTGCTAGTTTGGACTTGGGAGAATTAGTATGGGCAATAGAGAATGAAGAATGGACACCACAATCAACCTTGAATTTCCATGAGTCTGTACATAGTATTTCCTAAAATGATAAAGGTTACCAATACCATACAACACCCCCCCCCC
>CAOGCB010524335.1:0-11222 GCA_948266635.1 Cnidoscolus chayamansa | reverse complement strand
TTTTCCAATAAAGAAACATAATATTGACATTTTCACTATTTTCATGTCATGTTTTACACTTTATTTTATTTCTCACTATTATGTTCATAATTATTTTTACATAAAATATTAAATTAAGAATTCATATATGACAAAAATATTCTCCATTAAATCGTCTATTCACACTTTTGATATTACATACAAATTTCGAGATGTTACATAAGCGATTATCGAAAATACAACAAATAAGAGGCACCTCACTGAAAAGTTTATTTATTGCTTCCGGCAACATAAGTTAATAAACACAATATAAGACACATTACAACAGAAAAATAATGACTTATATAGTTTTAGGGTTAAATATAGTGGTATATATAGGCAATTATTGAAAACATAATCGATAAGATGCACCTCATCAAAAAGTTTATTTCTTGCTCTTAGAAATATAAATCAACAAAAAAAAATAAGACACTTGACCACTAAAAAATGATTACTTGTTTAGTTTTAAGGCTAAATATGGTGTTATATGCATGCGATTGTATAAAACACAACTGATAAAAGGCAACTCATAAAAAATTTACTTCTTTCCCCTAGAAACATAGGTAAAAAACAAAATATATAACATTTTACCACGGAAAAATGATGACGTATAGAGTTTTAGGGTTAAATATGTTGGTATATGCATATGATTATTGATAACACAACTGATAAAAGACTACTAATAAAAAAAGGTTAATTCTTATGCCCGGAAACATAGGTCAAAAAACTAAATATGAGATACTTTACCACAAAAAATAATGTCTCATACAGTTTTAGGATTAAATATGGTTGTATATGCATATGATTGTTGAAAACACAACCGATAAGAGGCTCATCATCAAAAAGTTTACTTCTTGCTCCCATAAACATAGGTCAACCAAACCAAATATAAGACACTTTTACCACGAAAAAAATGACTCATATAGTTTTAGGATTAAATGTGATTATCGGAAACACAACCAATAAGGGACACCTCATAAAAATGTTTACTTCTTACTCCTGAAAACATAGGTCAACAAACAAAATATAAGATACTTTACCACTAAAAAATGATAACTTGTTCAATTTTAAGTCTAAATATGGCAGTATATGCATGCGATTGTAGAAAACACAACCGATAAGAAGAACCTAATAAAAAAGTTTACTTCTTGCTCCCGGAAACATGGGTCAACAAACCAAATATAAGACACTTTACCATGAAAAAATAATCACTGATCATTTTTTACAATTAATTATGGCAATTTATGCATGCGATTTCAAAAACACAACCTATATGAGGCACCTCATCAAAAAGTTTACTTCTTCCTCCCATAAATATATGTCAACAAACTAAATATAAGACACTTTACTACGGAAAAATGTTAACTCATACAGTTTTAGGGTTAAATATGGTAATATATGCATGCAATTATCTAAAACACAACCGACACGAGACACCACGTGAAAAAGTTTACTTCTTTCTCCTAGAAACATATTTCATCAAAAAAACATAAGACATTTTACCACTGAAGAATGGTGGCACATGCACTTTTAGGGTTAAATATGGTGATATATGCATGCGATTGTCAAAAACACAATCGATAAGAGGCACCTCATCAAAAATTTTACTACTTGTTGCTAAAAACATAACAAAACAAACAAAGATAAGACACTAAACCACAGAAAAATGATGAAATCATATAGTTTTATGGTTAAATATGATAGTATATGCATGTGATTGTCAAAAACACAATCGATAAGTGGCCCATCATCAAAATGTTTACTTCTTGATCCTACAAACAAAGGTCAACAAACAAAATATAAGACACTTTACCATAGAATGATGACACATACAGTTTTAGGGTTAAATATGACAATATATGCCTACGATTGTCGAAAACACAACTGATAAGAGACACCTCATCAAAAAGTTTACTTCTTTATCTTGGAAACATGTCATCAAACAAAATATAAGACATTATACCACTGAAAAATGGAGACTCGTATAGTTTTAGGGTTAAATATGGTGGTACATGCATGGTATTATCGAAAATACAACCAATAAGAGGCACCTCATAAAAAAGTTTACTTCTTTTTCCCGGAAATATAGGTAAATAAACATAATATAACACACTATACCACAGAAAAAATGATGACTTGTAGATTTTTAAGGTTAAATATGGTTGTATATGCATGGGATTATCGAAAATACAACCGATAAGAGGCACCTCATAAAAAATTTTACTTCTTTCTCTCGAAAACATAAGTCAACAAATAAAATATAAGACAATTTACCATTGAAAAATGATTGCTCTAAAAGTTTTAAAGTTAAATATGATTGTATATTCATGTGATTATCAAAAACACAACCGATAAGAGGCATCTTATTAAAAAGTTTACTTCTTTCTCCAGGAAACATAGGTCAACAAATAAAATATAAGACACTTTACAGAGGAAAAATAATGACTTATACAGTTTTAGGGTTAAATATGATGGTACATGCATGCGATTATCAAAAATACAACCGATAAAAGGGCCCTCATCAAAATGTTTACTTCTTCCTCCTCAAAACATCAGTCAATAAACAAGATATAAGACACTTTACTTTTGAAAAATAATAACTCGTTCAATTCTAGGCTTAAATATGGTGGCATATGCATGTGATTATCAAAAACAAAATCGATAAAAGGCAACTCATCAAAAAATTTACTTGTTGCTTCTGGAGACAAATGTCAATAAATACAATATAAGATACTTTACCATCGAAAAATGATGACTCGTAGCATTTGAGGATTAATCATGGTCAGATATCCATGCGATTTCGAAAAAACAACCTATAAAAGGCACCACATTATAAAGTTTACTTCTTCGTCCTAAAGACATAGGTCAACAAATAAAATATAAGATACTTTACCATGGAAAAATAATGACTCATACATTTTTAGGGGAAAATATGTTGGTACATGCATGCAATTATTGAAAACACAATTGATAAAAGGCACCTCATCAAAATGTATACTTCTTCCTCCATAAAACATAAGCCAACAAACAAAATATGAGACACTTTACTAAAAAATGGTGACTCATTCTGTTTAAGGGTTAAATATAGTGGTATATGCATGTGATTATCGAAAACACAAATGATAAGAGACACCTAATAAAAAAGTTTACTTCTTTCTCCTAGAAACATATGTCATCAAACAAAATATGAGACACTTTACCACTAAAAAGTGGTGAGTCATACAGTTTTAGGGTTAAATATAGTGATATATGCATACAATGTCAGAAACACAACCAATAAGAGGCACCTTATCAAAATGTTTACTACTTGTTCTCGAAAACATAGGTTAACAAACAAAATATAAGACACTAAACCATAAAAAAATGATGACTCATAGGGTTTAGGTTAAATGTGGTAATATATGTATGTGATTGTCAAAAATACAACCGATAAAAGGCACTTTACAAAAAATTTTCCTATTTTCCCCTGAAAGCATAGGTCAATAAACACAATATAAGATATTTTACCATGAAAAAATGATGACTCGTAGAGTTTTAGGGTTAAATATGGTGGAATATGCATGCGATTGTCGAAAATACAACTGATAAGAGGCACCTTATTATAAAATTTGCTTTTTTTTCTCCCAGAAACATAGGTAAACAAACAAAATATAAAACAATTTACCATTGAAAAATGATAACTCTAAAAGTTTTAGAGTTAAATATGGTTCTATATGCATGTGATTGTCTAAAACACAAACGATAAGAGGCACATCATTAAAAAGTTGACTTCCTTCTCCTGAAAACATAGGTCAACAAGGATAATTAAGACACTTTACCCTAGAAAAGTGATGACTCGGACAGTTTTAGGGTTAAATATGGTAGTATATGCATGCGATTATCGAAAACACAATCGATAAGTGGCACCTCATCAAAATGTTTACTTCTTTCTCTTGCAAACATCATTCAACAAACATAATATCATACACTTTACAGTAAAAATGATGACTCATTTAGTTTTAGGGTGAAATATGAGGGTATATACGTGCGATTACCAAAAACACAACCACCAATAAGATCGTCATAAAAAACTTACTTCTTTCTCTTGGAGACATAGGTCAACAGACACAATATAAGACACTTTATCACATAAAAATGATGACTCATACAGTTTTTGGGTTAAATATGGCAATATGTGCATGTGATTGTCGAAAACACAACCAATAAGAGACACCTCATCAAAAAGTTTACTTCTTACTTCCAGAAACATAGGTCAAGAAGTAAAATATAAGACACTTTACAAATGCAAAATGCTCACTCATATAGTTTTAGGGTTAAATATGGTGGTATATGCATGTGATTACCGGAAACACAACCGATAAGAGACAGCTCATAAAAATGTACTTCTTTCTCCTAGAAACATATGTTATAAAAAAAAATACAAAACACTTTACCATGGAAAAATGATGACTCGTACTGTTTTAGGGTTAAATATGTTAGTATATCCATGCGATTGTCGAAAACACAACTGATTAGAGGCACTCCATCAAAAAGTTTATTTCTCGCTCCATGAAACATAAGTAAACAAATAACATATAAGACATTTTACCCCTTAAAATGGTGACTCATATAGTTTTAAGGTTAAATATAGTGGTACATGCATCCGACTATAGAAAACGCAATCGATAAGTGGCACATCATAAAAAAGTTTACTACTTTCTCCTAAAAACATAGGTAAACAAATAAAATATAAGACACTTTACCACAGAAAATTAATGACTCATATAGTTTTAGGGTTAAATATTTTGGTATATGCATGCAATTGTTCAAAACACAATGGATAAGCGGCACCTCATCAAAAAGTTTATTACTTCCTCCCAAAAACATTGGTCAACAAACAAAATATAAGATAGTAAACCTCGAAAAAAATGTTAACTCACACTATTTTAGGTTTAAATATGGTAGTATATGCATACGATTGTCAAAAACACAACTGATAAGAGGACCCTTATAAAAAGGTTTTTTTTCTTTCCCATAGAAATATAGGTCAATGAACAAAATATAAGACACTTTACTATGGAAAAATGATGAATCATACAGTTTTAAGGTTAAATATGGTAATATATGCATGCAATTCTCGAAAACACAGCCGATAAGAGACGCTTAATCTAAATGTTTACTTCTTTCACTTGGAAACATATGTCATCAAGAAAAATATAAGAGACTTAAGCATTGAAAAATAGTGACTCATACAATTTTAAGGTTAAATATGGTGATACAAGCATGCGACTATCGAAAACACAACCGATAAAAGGCATATCATCAAAAAGTTTACTTCTTACTCCGAAAAACATAGGTCAATAAATACAATATAAGACACTTTATCATGGAAAAATGATGACTTATAGAGTTTTAGGGTTAAATATGGTGGTATAGGCATGGAATTGTCAAAAATACAACCAATAAAATGCACCTCATCAACAAGTTTACTTCTTTCTCCTAGAAACATAAGTCAAAAAACAAAATATAAGACAATTTACCATTGAAAAATGATTACTCTAACAGTTTTAGACTTAAATATTCTGGTATATGCATGTGATTATCGAAAACACAACTGATAAGAGGCACCTTATTAAAAAGTTTACTTATTTCTCCCAGAAGGTCAATAAACAAAATATAAGATACTTTACCATAGCAAAATGATGACTCATACAATTTTAGGATTAAATATGATGGTATGTGCATGCGATTGTCGAAAACACAATTGATAAGAGGCACCTTATCAAAATATTTACTTCTTCCTTTAGGAAACATCAATCAATAAACAAAATACAAGACACTTTACCATGGAAAATTAATGACTCATACAGTTTTAGGGTTAAATATTTTAGTATATGCATGCGATTGTTCAAAACACAATGGATAAGAGGCACCTCATCAAAAAGTTTATTACTTGCTCCTAGAAACATAGGTCAACAAATGAATTATAAGACAGTAAACCACGGAAAAATGATTACTCATACTATTTTAGGTTTAAACATGGTAGTATATGTATTAAATTGTCAAAAATACAACTGACAAGAGGCACCTCATAAAAAAAGTTTGCTTCTTTCTCCCAAAAACATATGTCAATGAATAAAATATTAGACACTTTACTATGGAAAAATGATGACTCATATAGTTTTAGGGTTAAATATGGTAATATATGCATCGGATTCTCAAAAACACAACTGATAAGAGACACCTCATCCATAACTTTACTTCTTTCTTCTGGAAATATATCTCATCAAGCAAAATATAAGACATTTTACCACTGAAAAATGGTGACTCATACAGTTTTAGGGCTAAATATGGTGTACATGCATGCGATTGTTGAAAACACAACCAATAAGAGGCACCTCATCAAAAAGTTTACTTCTTACTCTCGGAAACATAGCTCAATAAATATAATATAAGGCACTTTACCATGGAAAAATGATGACTCATAGAGCTGTAGGGTTAAATATGGTGGTATATGCATGGGATTGTCAAAAATACAACCGATATGAGGCACCTTATCAACAAGTTTACTTCTTTCTCCTAGAAACATAGGTCAAAAAATAAAATATAAGACAATTTACCATTGAAAAATTATTACTCTAATAGTTTTAGAGTTAAATATGCTGGTATTTCCATGTGATTGTCAAAAACATAATAAATAAAAGGCACCTTATTAAAAAGTTTACTTCTTTCTCCCAAAAGGTCAACAAACAAAATATAAGACACTTTACCATAGAAAAATGATGACTTGTACAGTTTTAGGGTTAAATACAGTGGTACATGCATGTGATTATTGAAAACACAATTGATAAAAAGCACCTCATCAAAAGTTTACTTCTTTCTGCTAGAAGCATAGGTCAACAAATAAAATGTAAGACATTTTATCACGGAAAGTTAATGACTCATACAGTTTTAAGGTTAAATACGTTGGTATATGCATGCGATTGTTTAAAACATAACGAATAAGAGGTACCTCATCAAAAGGTTTACTACTTACTCCCAGAAACATAGGTCAACAAACAAATTATAATACAATTAACTCTGGAAAAATGATGATTCACATTGCTTTAGGTTTAAATATAGTTGTATATGCATGCGATTGTAAAAAAATACAACTGATAAGAGGCACCTCATAAAAAGTTTGCTTTTTCCTCCAGAAACATAGGTCAACGAACAAAATATAGGATACTTTACTAAGGAAAAGTGATGACTTATACAGTTTTAGGGTTAAATATGGTAATACATGCATGTGATTCTCGAAAATAGATAAGTGACACCTCATCCAAAAGTTTACACCTCATTCAAAAGTTTACTTCTTTCTCCTGGAAACATATGTCATCAAGCAAAATATAAGACACTTTACCACTGAAAAATAGTGACTCATATAGTTTTAGGGTTATATATGGTGGTATATGCATGCAATTATTGAAAATACAACCGATAAGAGGCACCTCATCAAAAAGTTTACTTCTTGCTCTCGGAAACATCGGTCAATAAATACAATATAAACACTTTACAATAGAAAAATGATGATTCATACAGTTTTTGGGTTAAATATGATAATATATACATGCAATTGTCGAGTACACAATCGATAAGTAACACCTTATCAAAAGTTTACTTCTTTCTCTTGGGAACATATGTTATCAAACAAAATATGAGACACTTTACCATTGAAAAATGGTGACTCATATAATTTTAGAGTTAAATATGATGGTACATACATGCGATTGCCGAAAACATAACCGATAAGAGGCACCTCATTAAAAAGTTTATTTCTTGCTCCCAGAAACATAGGTCAATAGACACAATATAAGACACTTTACCTCGGAAAATGATGATTCATAGAGTTTTAGTGTTAAATATGGTGGTATATGATGGGATTGTCGAAAATATAATCGATAAGAGGTACATCATCAAAAAGTTTACTTATTTCTCCCAGAAACATAGGTCAACAAAATATAAGACACTTTATCGCAGAAAAATAATGACTCATACAGTTTTAGGATTAAATATGGTGGCATATGCATGCGATTATCAAAAACACAACCGATAAGCGACACCTCATCAAAAAGTTTATTTCTTGCTCCTTGAAACATAGGTCAACCAACTAAATATAAGACACTTTACTATGGCAAAATGATGACTCGTATACTTTTAGGGTTAAATATGGCGGTATATACATGTGATTGTACATAACACAACTGATAAGAGGAACCTCATTAAAAAGTTCACTTCTTTCTCCCAAAAACATAGGTCAACAAACAAAATATAAAACACTTTAGAATGTAAAAATGTTGGCTCACCCTCAAACTGATGGGCAATCAAAGAGAGTGATACAAGTATTAGAAGATATGCTACAAGGCTGTGTCATTGACTTTGAAGGCAGTTGGGGAAGATATCCTCCATTGGTAGAGTTTGGATACAATAACAATTATCAATCTAGTATTAGAATGGCTCCATATAAAGTTCTCTATGGAAGGAAATATGGAACTCCTCTTATGACATGGTAAGGGATGCTAAAGAGAAAGGTGAAGGTTATCAAAGAGAGATTGAAAGCCGCTTCAGACAGGCAAAAGTCATATGTTGACCTAAGAGGAGGGATATTTAGTACTCAATTAGGGATAAAGTATTTTTGAAAGTGTCCCCATGGAAGAAGATATTGAGATTTGGCCAGAAGGGTTGAGTCCTAGGTTTATTGGTCCATACAAAGTCATTGAAAATGTGGGTCCATTGGCTTATAGACTAGCTTTACCCATATTGTTGGATCGTATCAATAATGTGTTTCATCTACCTATGCTTAGGAGATATAGATCAGATCTCTCAAATGTGATATCAGTTGAGCAGATAAATGTACAACCAGATTTGAGTTATGAGGAGGAACAAATTTACATTCTGGCAATAGAGGTTAAACAGTTAAGAAAGAAAGAAGTTTCATTGGTAAAGGTGTTATGGAGAAATCACAATACAAAAGAATCCATTTGGGAAAGTGAAGAGGTTATGAGGCGACAGTATCCTCAATTGCTTACATAGAGAACTTTGCAAATGAAATTTCTTAAGAAGGAAAGGTTTGTGATACCCATTATATATGAAATATAGTCAGAGTAATGATATATTATGTTAGAGACATGATATATTATATTAAAGACACTTTAGTAATAATAAAATGTTACTCATACAATCACAACCATGTTTAGGGTTAAAGCTAAGCACATGTAAGAAACACAATGGATTTCTCCAGATTCATGTATGATGAACTAATTGGTTCCCTAATTACCCATGAAATGATGTTTAAAAAGGATCCACAAGAAAAAGAAAGTTCCAAAAAGGGAATTGCTCTGAAAACTCATGAAGGAAAGAAGAAAGTTGTTGCATTAAATGTTGAAACTAGTCACTCATCTAATTCATCAAGTGATGATGAGGAGATGGCAATGCTTGCAAGAAAATTTAGAAGAGCCTTCAAGAGAGGAGGGGGCAAATACAAGAAATTTCTCAGGAAATATTCTTCTAAGGAGGACACACGTGGTCATAAAGAACCAAATGAAAAAGTAGTGTGCTATGAATGCAACAAACCAGGACACATCAAACTAAATTATTCTAGATTAAGGAAAAAGAAGAAAAGCATAGAAGATAAGGAAAAAATGGCAATGGCATCTACATGGAATCCTAGCGATAGTTCTATAAGTGATGAAGACAGAAACAAAGAAATAGCCAATATCTGCTACATGGCACTTGAGGAACTTAAAGAACCTGCCAGAAAAGAAGATGATGAGGTACACATTCCTAACTCATCTAACTTAGTTGATTTAGAACTTGCTTTTGCACATGTATATAGTGAGTATAAGTCCTGTAAGAAAAAATGTGTAAAGCTAAAACTTGAAATTGATAACCTAAAGTTAGAAAATCAAACAATAAAGACTGAATGTGCATACTTTAAAAGGAAAAATGATTACTATAATGAACATAATATTATAATAAGCAGAATAAAACAAAACTTAGAAAAATCAAAAACTTCATACATAAAATTACTAGATAAGAACAAATCAGTAGAAGCTACAATAGAATCATTGACAAATGATTTAGCAAAATTCACTAAAGGAAAAGAAAACTTGAATGCTCTACTAGGATCACAAAGGTTAAGTAATAGCAGATATGGAATTAGATTTAATGAGTTCAGCAAACAAAGAAATTATCAAAATCACTTTATAAAAGCCACATTTTTTGCATTACCTGATATTACATGTTTTTACTGCAATCACAAAGGACATGTAATTAAGGATTGTGTAATAAGAAGAGGAACCATAAAACTAAAGAAAATTTGGGTTCCAAAAAAAACCTTTTCAAGAATGACTAACCCCAAGGACCCAAATCAAGTTGGGTACCTAAAACATAAATGATTTTCATGCATATTTGTTTAAAGAATGATCAAGAAACAGAACTATGGCATATTGGCAGTGGATGCTCTAGACATATGACTGGAGATATGATAAAGTTCACAAAATTGGAAATGAAAAGTTGTGGACATGTTCATTTTGGAGATAAAGAAAAAGCTCAAATCATTAGAGTTGGAACCATTGGAGAAAATCCATCAATTGAAAATGTTGCATTGGTACAAGGATTGAAATTCAACTTGTTAAGTGTAAGTCAATTATGTGATAAAGGATACAAGGTAACTTTTTATTCTACATATTGTGAAATCTATGATTCTATTAGCAAAAGTTTACTTGTAGCATCTAGAGTAGACAATGTATATCTAATAAATATAAAGATGATCAAAGGAAGTGCTTCAAAATGATGTTACGGACTGATTCTAGGGCCTAGGAGTTTAGGCACTTAAACTAATGAGATTAATAAGAGAGTGATTAATTAAGGTAAGAAATGGAAAGGAAGATGAGAAAGTAAGTTGAGAAATGGAATTAAGGAAGGAAACTAAGTGGCAACATAAAGGAAAAGACATGGAATTAAGAAGTGAAAACTATGATGGAGTTTGAAAGAGAAACATATTGAAGCAAAAAGGAAATGTTTAAGTGAGACATATGAAGAGTTAAAGAAATATGTATTTGGAAAGGAAATAAAGAAAAATGAATTTGGAATAAATAGAAATGAAAAATGGAATTAGAAAGTGAAATAAAAGAAAAGAAATAAAAATAGAGATAAAGAAATAAAGGAAAAGAAAAGGGAAATAG
>CAOGCB010524220.1:0-18078 GCA_948266635.1 Cnidoscolus chayamansa | reverse complement strand
TGTCCAGGTAATTATTATTATTATTATTATTATTATTATTATTATTATTATTATTATTATTATTATTATTATTATTATTATTATTATTATTATTATTATTATTATTATTATTATTATTATTATTATTATTATTATTATTATTTAATAATTTATTTAAAAAATTATAATAATTATATTAATACAAAATGTTGTACTCCAATTTTACTATTTTGTCTGGGTTAGTGGAAGTTCTCTTCTTCTTAAAGAACAGTTTTCAGACAAAGAAAGAAGTCTTTGAATAGTATTTTCGTAATAATTATATTTAAATAATGCATAAAACTAAAAAGTCATAAAAATATCAAAGTCTATTCCATCCTTTTCAATGTAAATATCTAATAATTTGAAATTTTACTATAAAATTAGAAATTCACTATTTTAAAATCACTCTCTATCAAACAAATTATTAATTATTTTTAATTATTTAAATTTTTTTAATCAAAATTAGAATGGATTGACTTATGATTTTAAAAAAAAAAACTAAAAAATATTAATTTTATAAATATAATGATATTCGAATCTGAGTGATTTTAAAATAAAGAATAATTAATAAATATTTTAAAATTAAAAATATCTCATATTAATTCTTCACATAATAATAATAATAATAAACAAATTAATACAAATCCAGAAACATGAAAGTGATTGTATAATAACAATGTCATCATTCCAAATTTCCAATGTTCCCTTGTCATACTTAGATGCCATTTTCACTGACTTTTTCTTTATCAAAATTCCAACTAACATAATGAAATTACGATTATTATATTATTCATATGATAATTTAATAAATGCATTGTGGGGTTAGCTATTCAATTCTTCAAGTTGAAAAAAGCTGATATTTGCTAGAAAAATTTTGCAAAGTTCACACTTAATTAGATTAGTTCTAATGTGAATATGAAGTTATTCCTTAGGAAAATTTGCAAAGGTACTGTGAAGATCTCTAATGGGTTTATTTAGAATATTATTAATTTTTATTTTATGATTTAATTTAATTTAAAGTCAAAATAATAATAAATAATAATAATGACGAGACTTTTTCTGTAGCTAAGAATGCATATCTAGTCATGCTTTTGTATGAATCACTTTAATTTGTAGTCTTCTAATAGAACTTTTGTGCCTTGTAAGTCATTCTATGTGATGCAATTGCTTCGAAGTCCTTCTAATATACAACAAAATGATATATGACTTACAAAAAAAAAACAAAAAAAAAATTATTTACATTTTCAAACTCTATTTATTTCTATTAATAGCATTTTGTTTTTACTGATTTAATAAAATTCGTTTTTCATATTTTTAGTAATTAATTTGAATTTATTTTAAAAATCTCACTACTTGAATTTTAAATTTGTTATTAATTTGATGGAATTAAAAAATAAATAATTTAGTTTTTAAAATTAATTAGAAACCTAGTTTAAATCTATTACTAATCGGTTATTAAAATTAATAATTGATTTCAAATTTATTACTAATTTTATGAAATTTAAAAAATACATACTAAAATATTTATTACTAAATCCATACTAAAATTAGTAATGATTTGAAAATCCATTATTAATTCATTATAATTTGATAAATATATATATATATATATATATATATATATATATATATATATGTATAAAAATTCATTATAAATTAATTTTATTAAAATATTAAATTTTATAACATTTAATTATTATATTATAAAATAAATAAAGTTAAAATATAAAGAAAATTATAGAAGATTAAAATACAAAAATTAATAACGGATTTAGCAATTCATTAACTATCCTCAATTGAGGATCAGAGAGGATGATGTACTGAAGATAGCTTTCAAAATTTGTTATGGGCACTATGAGTTTCTTGTAATGCCGTTTGGGTTAACTAATGCCCCAGCAATTTATGGACCTCATGAATAGAGTTTTCAGACCATATATGGATCATTCCGTGATTGTCTTCATCGACGACATTTTAGTGTATTCTAGAAATCAACAACAGCATGCCAAAACCTAAGGCTAGTATTACAAACACTGAGAGAGCATCAGTTGTATGTGAAGTTCTCACAGTGTGAATTTTGATTAGAGAGCATATCTTTCTTAGGTCACTTGGTGTCAAAACAAACATCGAGGTTGATCTGAAGAAAGTAGAGGCAGTAGCAGACTAGCCTACACCCATGACGGTAATAGAGATTAGGAGCTTTATGGGTTTAGTAAGATACTACATGAGATTTGTATACAATTTCTCCAAGATAGCTGCTCTTATGACCAGATTGATGCAAAAGAATCAAAAAAATTTTATATGGTCTATAAAATGGGAAAAGAGTTTTAATGAGTTGAAGAAGATATTGATAACAGCACTGGTGTTAGCCTTACCGAGGACAAGAAAAGGCTTCATTGTGTTTTGTAATGCTTTTAGAGTCGAATTAGGGTGTATTCTGATGCAGAACGATAGCGTAATCGCTTATACATCAAGGCAATTGAAGAAGCATTAAAAGAATTACCTAACTCACGACCTGAAAATGGTTGTAGTGATATTTGCTCTCAAGATATATAGGCATTACCTTTATGGGGTTTGATGTGAGATCTACACAAATCATAAGAGCCTTCAATATCTACTGAGTCAGAGGGAGCTTAATCTAAGACAGAGAAGATGGGTAGAGCTGCTTAGTGATTATGATTATAAAATACAGTACCATCCAGGCAATGCAAATGTAGAAGCTGATGACCTTAGTCGGAAGTCATGGAGTAGCTTGTCCCACATTACTATAGTGAGATGACTAATGGAGAGAGAGTTCTATCAGTTAATCAACAAGGGAATCTGCCTGGAGGTTGCAGGAAATGGTGCCTTAGTGGTACAAATGAGAGTCACTCCAGTGTTTCTTGAACAGGTGGCTCAATAACAGTATGAGAACCCTGAGTTGATCAGGATAACCAGAATAGTATAGAGTGGGGAAACAGATGAGTACAGATTTGATAGCCAAAGTATTTTCTACTTCGAAAACAAATTGTGTGCCAAATGATATTACATTGAATGGTAACATTATGCAGGAAGCACATAATGCTCAGTATAGTGTTCACCCTAGGGCCACAAAGATGTAACAGAATTTAAAAAAAGTTTATTAGTGGTCTTCCATGAAAAAAGAAATTGCTCAATACGTGTCATTATGTGACGTGTGCCAAAGAGTTAAGCTGGAGCATCAGAAGCCAGCAGGGATGTTGACCCATTACCAATTCTCAATTGGAAGTGGGAACACACCTCAATGGACTTTATAGTTGGACTATTGATCAGCTCCCACCGATGTGACTCAATCTGGGTCATTATCGATAGACTGACAAAGGCATCACACTTGATACTAGTCAAGAATGGGTATTTTGTGGATAAGCTGGCACAAATCTATATGCAGGAGTTCATTAGATTGCACGGTACACTAGTATTGATAGTGTCTGATAGAGGACCTTAGTTCACCTCACGATTCTAAAGGAGTTTGCAGAGCGTTATGGGTACACGACTAGATTTCAGCACAGCCTTCCAGCCACAGACAATAGACAGTCTGAGAGGACCATTCAGATGATAGAGGACATACTTTGAAACTGTATGCAAGAATTTAGGGGTTCTTGGAAGCAACATTTGTCATTGGTAGAGTTTGCTTACAATAACAGCTACCATTCGAGCATAGGAATGACTCCTTACGAGGCTTTATATGGAAGGAAGTGCATATCTTCAGTATGCTGGGAAGAAGAAGGAGAGAGGGCTTTGGTTGGACCTGGAATTGTGGAGATCACCAACAGGGCAGAATATGGTTCTATTGAAGGTATCACCACTGAAAAGGGTAGTCTGATTTGGTAGGAAAGGTAAGCTAGCACCTAGGTACATTGGTCCTTATGAGATCATACAGAAGTTGAGCGATGTTACCTAACAGCTTGATTTACCAGCTTCCATGGAAAGGATTCACCCAATGTTCCACGTCTTGATGCTGAGGAAACACGTGTCAGATCTCAACAAGGTTCTCAAAAAACCAGAGTTTGAGATTTCAGAAAATCTCACTTACATTGAGCAACCTGTTAGGATTCTAGACACCCAGGTAAAGTGATTGAGCAACAAAGAGATACCTATGGTAAAAGTGTTGTGGAACCACCAAAATATAAAGGAATATACCTAGGAAACTAGAGAATCTATGGTTTAATAGTACCCCCATTTGTTTCACAGTTGAGAGTGTTAGATGAGAAATGTATTCTCCAATGTGAAATGTAAGGAAATGTAAAAGACTGATATTATGAATGAAATAATGTAACGATAAGATGTTAAGTAATGTTATGTATCATGGAAAAGTTATGTATATGAAATGTATGCAAGATGAATATTTGGGATGAATGTTCTTAAGGAGAATAATGTAACACCCGATATTTTTTCGTTATTGAATTTGAACTTTTGAGACGAAATATTCGAAAACCAAGCCAGAAAGATGAGTAAGGGTAAATATGTCAAAGAAAATGTAATAAGAATTAAAAAGTAAATGAAAATGTCAAAAGACCTATAAAATAATGGAAATGGTAAAATGGTGATAAGATGAAATAGGGAGGGTAAAATGGGAAAATGGAAGGGCACGTAGGCTGGGAACCGAACCATAGGCTTGGTGTCCCGAGCCATCTCCTTTCAAACGAGAGAAAGCAACGGCAAGAGAAGGTTTCTATGAACCTTTCTCCTCCCATTTATGCCTATAGTGCCTAAATCCTACTCAAAACACCAAAGCTCAAATCAAAGAAGGAAAAGGAAGAGAAAAATAGTAGGATCTCATTAAGAAAGACAAAGGAAAGTAAGAGTTGGGGTTGAGAAGGCTTCGGTTGGATTGAAGCAAGCTCATCTGTGGAAGAAAACTTGAAGAAATTGAGTTCTCCTTCACCAATTGCCTTCAAAATAGGTTAGTTAGCTTCCTTCTAACTTGTTTAAGGATCAATATATGGAAAATATGACATGCATGAAAGATCGAAGAAGATCTAAGGAAAAATGTGAAGTTGGGTTGTTGAAGCCGATTGTTGATGGGAATGGATTAATGCATGTTTAATGATAGTGTTGCCAAAATGACAAGTACGTTTAAGCTATTTTACATAACTGCATGTCTGTTTTTCATATTTTATGTTTTCTTGTATTGTTTTTTGTTAGAAAGGTTTCAGGTAGGAATTCAAGCATTAGATTGGATATGGCTTCAAATGTGTACAAAAAATATCAAAATTTGGCTAAGTTTAGAAGATCAGCATGAATCGCGACCGTGACTATTTGGCATACGGGCGCGATGCATGCATGAAGTTTGGCAGTAACTACATAGCAAAAGTCGTGAGTGCGACTCCAATGTTCGCAGGCGCGAATCACTTCACCAGAAGCCAAAAACTGCCTATTTTTCAGAAAGTTGTGTTGCTTCAACAAAATCCCTCGGAAGCACCTGCCAAAAGCCAGTTGAAACCACTATTTTGGCCAGCCAATCATCTCCAAAATTGTTCTTCTATCCTATCCTATAAACACTAATCGTAACAAGAAGAAGAAAATGATCAATAAGGAGAATTCTACAGCACAAAAATTAGAAGGAATACACTTAGGAAAAAGTTGACTAACGTCACTTTTATTGTTCGTGCCAGAAACATATCAAGGAGTTCCTCAAGGTGTGACGTCCTTCGGAGGCAAGAGTTTGATTTCTTTTATCTTCTCTTCTTTAAGACTCCTTGTATAATGCTTTCCGTTATTCTCTACTCAAAACAATATTGTAATGATGGTATTCTCAATGAAAGTTTCTTTAAAGTTATCTTTTGATCTTTGTTTAAATCAAATAACTGGTATTATATTTTCAAAAGAAAATAATTCAGATAGATCAAAGAGATAGAATTATTTAAACACAGTACATGTTTTAAGTAAGTTGCATTTCGAATAATTAACTTATTTTATCGAAATTAATTCTAACTTGTTGAAATAATCAAAGAACAAGATTTAGGATTAATCTTTGGTATAATAAGGTATTTGATGTATGTAGAAATACATATAAAAAATAGAGTAATCCTATACCAAAAGGTTGGATTATATTTTACGGAGTGCATTTAAAGAAACACTTATTGCATGAATACACGTTTTGTTTAAAAGGAAGAACATCTTAGGCGTGATCAATAATCCTAAGTTGGTTGTTGTAACTCCTATTTAATTATGTTAATTAGTATATTTGGCTAAATTAGGAGTAGAATAATAAAGTCAATTCGCAACGCTTTATTGCTGTAAACATAAATGTTAAGAATAAGTAGCAATAGGACATAACTCGTTCCTTGTGGGAACGATGTTTTTATTACTACATTGCGATCCATATACTTGCAAGTAATTAAATAACATTTAATGATGTTAAAATGGGATGAGATGCATGTAAATAAGTTAGAGGATAATGGGAATGTGATTGCATGTTAAGTTTGATGACGTTAAGGTGATGATATGATGTTTACCGAAAGTGAAAGACGATGAACAGTAGTGAGAAATAATGAACATGGTAACTATGATGAAAAATGAGGTTAAAATGCAATGTAGGTGTCTAGATGACCATAATAATGTGTAATGATGTTAAATGAGATGTTTTCAAGCAAAAACATGTATGAAAATGAGTCTAAATGGACTAGAAACACTAGGAAGCAGGTTTTAGCCTCCTGAGTAAAATTCAATTTTTGGTCACTGGCATGATTATCTGGTCACTGTGAAACTACCTTCAGAGTCAAGCCATATAAATGACCAAATGATATAATTGAGACATTTGATTAACTTGGTCATCAGAATGGCTCGGAATGAGGGAATATAGAGATGCTACCGAGGCATTTTCCTAACTTGGTAAAATATAGAGAATGACATGAATGAATGAACTGAGACAACAGTTGACTAGGTCAACGAGATGACTCGGTAGCCAAAGGATATAACCGAGACACCCATGTGGATAAACCAACAGAGTTATGGCTTGGTACCGAGAGATATATATCAAGGCATAACTCGGCCAAGTAAAGAAAGAATGCATGTGGAAGTATGGGAATGAGTCTTAGAGTATGGAAAGGGTATATGTATATGTATTGTCTCTAATTCAAAGTCCGTCAATGTAAGACCAGACTTAGGGAATTAGAGGCAACAGTAGATTGGATTATTATGAATAAGTAATTTTTCAGGTAAGAATATGCTAAATATTTTTAAATATATGACACAAACTTATTTTATGGTATATGCATGCATCATAATATTTAGGTTTCTTGCATTAGCACCATGATATATGTTGCATTGCATATATGTTATGTGATATGTGTGACTCGGTGGACACTAGATGAGCCATAGACTTCAAATGATTATGATGAATTGATGGAAAAGAAAGGTAATGTATGAGTGATAAATTGGTCGAAAGGAGCTATTTGTTATTAGTATAACGTAAGACCAAAATGGACGAAAAGAACTTTTTGGCTCCATACTTAATGTAATGTTGGTCTGAGGGTATGCTACGGCTATCCAGATCATTAGCCCGAGGGTATACTTCAGCTGCCTGAGTTTAATGTTAATGAAGTTCTGAAGAGTTGTATCGGCAATTAGGCACCGAAGTCTATGGGGACGGTTCCACCCTACTTGCAAAGTTATGTGAACTATTTGACAGTGATGCATTCCACAAGCATGAAATGATGATTTTTATGTGTGATTTTTCATGTCTATTCACAAAACTATTTCATAATAGCTCACACCCCTTTTTATGCCTATCCCCTCTCACCTCTCCCTTTACCCGTTTTTCATAGAATGAAGATGATGACTCGAAAGAAGAGTCCTGGATGAAGGTATATATATAGCTGCTGCTATCCTAAATGATGTATTATAATAGAATATTTAACAGAGAACATAACTATGAATAACTCGGTATATAAATGTATAGTCACTAGGTGAATAATTTGATATTCTTTCATATATTTTTGTATATTGTGTTAATGAAAAGCGAAAAATTATGATATAAAAAATGATGTATGATGACACATAAACTTATTAGGGTTTTGGTCATTTTTTAGTGGTCGGGATTCTAACACCGGTGGTGGTTCAGTTGAAGTCGGGTTGTTACATTATTAATTAGTAATAAATTCAAAATTCATAATTAAATTCTTTCACACTTTTTTTTTATTGTGAACGAAATTAATAATAAATTTAAAATCCATTATTAATTAGTAATAAAGGTAAAATATGTTAGCAATTAGTAATGAATTTTGTTTCACAATTTTTTTTTCACTTGAATAGAAATTAATAAATATATTTTTAAATCACAAATTGAAACGATTCAATATTTAATAAAGAATTTGAAATCTGTTACTAATGTTTACATAATTTTAATAATTTATAATTTAATAATGAATTTTAATAATAAAATTTAAATTAATTACTAAATTTGTGCTTAATTTTAATAATTCGTTAGTAATTATGGATATTCATCTATTACTAAAATTTATTAGTAATAAATGAATTCTTGTTGGGAGTATCACACTTATTTGTATGGATGTAGGTAAAAAGCTAAATAAGAAGAAAATAAAAGATGAAAATGATAACTATGAATATAGGACAGAAAAGAAAATAAAGACAATAATGATAAGAATGGACACACACACACATAGATATATATATATATATATAGGAAAAGTGATTGAGGAAAAAAGGAATGTTATGTAAAACCAGGTATCGAAGACTGCGGGAAGTGATTGCCGGTGCTAGAGAAAGTATGGACAAGGAGCGGCTTCTGGTAGGCTTTTAGGTGGAGAGATACATGAATGAATCAATCCCACACCCGAAAAAGAGGGATTCTCAGATTATGTAAGGATGAGACTGTACAGTTAAGTGATTTCGAGATTTTACAGGTATGAGACTGTACAATTGAGAATAGTTTAAGTGATTTGATAGGTACTAGATATATTAACAAGGTGCACATTTCTTTTCAGAAGCCTTTCCGTAAAAACTCCATGATTAAGCGTGCTTGGCCTGGAGTAATTACGGGATTGGTGACCTTCTGGAAAGTTCTCTCAAAAAGTATGTGAGTGAGACATGTTGGAAAATATAAATATTAATTTGTAGCGGTAGTCATCAAATTTCGAGTGTTACATGTTATTTCTAAATTTTTAAAAACAACTTAAACTTATAGGAATAATTTTTTTTTTCGATTTTAAATTTCTTCCTTCAATTTTCCTTAATTCAAAGAAAAGAAAAATGGAATATAAAAGTTATTCTCTTTCCATTTCTTTTTTTCATTTTCATTTTCATTTCAAATTAAAAAAAAAAAAAAAGAAAACTAAACTCTCTCACGTTTAGATAATAATGTACGTTTATCACCAATTTTTGTATTTATTTTATTTATAAATATTTTAATTTATAATATTTATTAATAATTAATAAAATTATAATAATTTATTATTTAACTAAATGATATTAAAAATAAAAAATAATAATTTATCTAAAATATAAAGTAATATAATATAAAATTATATAATAATATAAGATATAAGATATAAATTAGTTAATAATATAAGATATAAGATATAAATTAGTTAATAATTTATTATTAGTTTAAATAAATAATTGCTTATATTTATAGTATTTAATATGAATTTAAAATAAAATAGAATTTATAAAAAAATATAAAATAAGATAGAATTTATAAAAATATAATTTATTATTAATTTAAGTTTTTTAGTGATTAACACGTAGTACAATTATATGAAATATATAATATTTAAATTCTAATTAATTATTTATATTTATTTAATAATAATTTAGATAATAATGCTTTATATATAAGATAAAAACGAAAAATTATGATATAGTTAGCTGATTATATTATATGTACGGCTGACAAAGGCACTACAATTTGCCAGCGACTTCGTGCTATCAGGGCCGTTCATGTTCTTTACAATATGATATCTCACCTCACTTCGCTACTCCTTCACCCTGCACCACTCCATTCAGAAATTAAAGGACCACAACGATAAACCATGATCAACCTCGGAGCTCCATCATGCGAGAAAAGTCTTCGAAGCATACGAACCCATCCCGGTTCTTATCCACCTCCGCTATCATGCGCCGGCAATCGTCTAAAGTGCTCCGATCGTCTCCAATAGCTTTGTAACCTCCGAGTAGCTCTTCCGCCGTTATTTTCCCATTCTTATCCGTGTCAAAGAACTCGAATGCTACTCTCAGCTCTTCGTCCGCTGCCGGATCGCATGCCGTACTTATTCTGTTCATTAGAGCTTCTACGCTTATGCAGCCATCGCCGCGGTGATCCACCTCACTCAACATCGTTTCCACCTCCTCTCGACTCGGTGGTTCAGCTCCTAATCGGAGCAACAGTGACTCCAACTGGCTTCTTGAAACAATCCCATCATTGTCCCTGTCTATCAACTTAAAAGCCTGAACCAGCTCAGAATAAATATCACATGAGATCTCGGACCAGTCACCAGATGTTTGGGGGAGAACACTGGTAGGCGTTCCGAAATCAACCACAACGTCTCTCGAACCTCCCTTGTGATCGGAAACGTAAGAGTCCGACGACGAAGAAGACGTTGCACCATAGCTATACAATGAAGGGTCGGATCTGGTGGCAATAGATCGATCCTTTTTGGATCGAAAGAGTCGTTTGGGATTGATTACCTTGATGAACTGTTTCATGGAGGAACAATTTGAGAAACCCAGAAACAGAAAAGGGAGTAAAGAAAGGGATGGATTGAGGGGCTGAGGAGAAGAGGGGACAATGGTGGTTGGCTTAAATGGAGAGAAAGAACAGAAGGAATTGAGGGGCTGAGGAGAAGAAGTGAGAATGGTGGTTGGCTTAAATGGAGAGAAGAAACAGTGAGCGCCATGGCAATTTCGACGAAGCTTCCTGTGACACAATAATTTTTCTTTTTTTGCCTTTTTCGGCGGATGGGTCGTATTTATATGCGTATAGTAAAAGCTATTTCGTGGGAAAGATCATGTGTGTTTCGCGAGTAACTTTAGTGGCTGTGTTTGGTTCGTTTGATTAGGATTTGTCTTAATCAAAGCGCCCAAATCAATTCAATCAGTCTATCCTAACCTAAAAAAATATCGGCTTAATTGTTTATTAAATAATTTTCTGGTTAATAAATAACTTTAGCTGCTTAAGATTGAATTCAACTTGTTATTTTAAATATTAATTTAATATATATATATAATATAATATAATGTAAATTATTTATTTTATTTATTTATTTTTATAATCTAATCAAATTAAAATAATTTTAACGATTATACATAAAATTATTTAATTTAATATTAAATTATATAAATTTGAATTTATAATTTAAAATATATTAATTTAAAATTATAATAAAATATAATTTATAATAACTTATTTTTTCTTCAATAATTTTATAATATAAAATATAATTTATTTTTTATATATTTATTTTTTAAATGATTAAAAATCAGTTATTATTATTAAAAATATATATAATTTTAGAATGAATAAAACAATATTTTTTTACAATATCGAGCAAATAAATTTTTTAAAAAATTATTACGAAGTCTTGAAATTTTTTTAAAATTGATTATTTAATTTTTATTTCAAAATTATTTAATTAAAATATCATTATATTTTATAAAATCAAATTCTTCAATTTTTTAATAATTTATTGATAAAAACTAAAAAATAAAAATTTTATAATATATAATTATATTTTAATTGAATAATTTAAAAATAAAAATTGAATAATAAATTTATTAAAAATTTAGAAATCCCATATTAATTATTCCCATTCTTTTGTGCTATTCGCTAGCCAAAGCTACATAAGGACTAAAGATAGCAATAACACCTAATTCTCATCCTCGCAAGTAGATTATTAGTTGTCTTTTAATTTAAAGAGCAAAGTAACACATTTATCGGGCACTAAAGATAACAATAACACCTAATCTATAGCATGCCAAGGTGATACTATTTTCTCGATAATTGTATTCATCTCCGTCTTTTTAGCAATGTCAATTATGCCATGAAAATTTTCTCTTTCTACTTTCATAATTTGTGATGAGTACTTGTTATGAAGTCTTATGACATACTTTCTAGCTTTCTTTCTTTTTGTATCATATGACTGACCCACATACTATAGTAGGCCAGTGAACTGGTCCGTATATTCATCAACACTCATATCATCAATTTTTTGAAGTTGCTCAAACTCCAACATCTTCAATTTCTTTGAACTGCCTGGAAATGTCCACTCTATAATTTCAGTAGAAAAATGTTCCATGTCATATGCTCTACCCTAGGCTCTATATAAACTCTGTATCACTTCTTTGCCTTTTTACATTAGAGTGTGAATCCAGCTATCTGTATTACTCTACTATCATCTAACCCTAGTTCATCTGTAATTATCTTAACTGCCTTGATATACTTAAATGGATCATCTCTTTCTCTGTACTTGAGAGCATCCAATTTCAGATAGTCTGTCATTATTGTCTTGCAACGATTTCCCGAAATGCCCTAAGTGGCTGTGGTGATGGGGCAACTACTTCTGTAGTTAGTTGTGGCTTTACTGGAACTGATGGGACTGATGGGGCTGCATTCTCTGGTATTGTCTCTGGGTAGCCATAAGATAGTGGGTACATTCCATAGGGTGGCTAAGGTAGATACATACCTTATGGGTAATGCATGTAGGGTAGGTAGTTCGGTTGCCCTATGGTGTCACTACCTGGGTAACCGTAACCATCACCATAACCATAACTTTGTGGCAGAGGTGCAAACCCATAAGCTGAAGCATCTCCCTGTCCACTCGTATACCCTTCCACACCTCTTGCAATACCCATACCTAGGTTCTCATCTCTTCTTACCGTATGCTTAACTGACAAGTCTCCCATGGACATCCTGGAAGGCTCTACAGCTTCCTTATTTACATCAAAGGACATTCGTGAGTCCCTTGACATATTTCCTTATGAGCTTCTTTTTGCTCTGTGCCTCAATGTAGAGGTGCTAGGGAGATCCTCTATACCCTCATGTTCAACAGGAACTCTTGATAAATGGGTTGATCATCGTGATTCACTCATCTTAGCTTTTGTAAGAAGACAAAACATATATATCATTAACATAATATTTAGTTCATATGTCACCACATGAACTCACATAACATTTTACACAAACATCATTTATATGCATAGTATACACGTGATCATATACTTAGCATATTCATCATCATTGCCATGATACTATACATTGACTCGCTAATGGATGTATACACCTTATAATGTTTGCCCCATGACATTCTATAAACATTTAACATTGCATGATTAGGTTCGATCTTTTGAACCACATGCTCTGATATCAAGTTTGTAACAGCTCGCCCATGCCGATTACTACCGGCATTAAAATTTCAATCACTTAAAAGTACCAAAACCATAAAAAGTCGTAAACATTAACATTAACATGTTCTATTAATATAAAAATAAATATTATAATAATCTCATGTATATAGAAGAATTTGGGTGCTATATAAACTTAAGAAATAATTGAATTCCTAATACAGATGTCTTATATTATACTCGTATGTATTATCATAGTGAGCATAAACATAAGTACTAAAAATTCTAATATAAACATTTAAGATACATGAAATTATAAAAATATATTCTTTAATATTTACACATCCTAGGAGTAATATACATAAATCATGTCATAGTATCATGTCTAAGCTACTCAGTGTTTTCCGGTACATCTTGCATACTTATGAAAAATGGGATTGAGAATCGGAGATGTGATAGAAGAACCGAAAATGGGTAAACTATTTTGAAATAACTTTTTGAGCAAAATTAAAAAATATACATAAAACATAATTTTGTGCTCATGAACATGCAATATTATCATATAATTCACCTTAGCAATAAAATTTGATAAGAAATATACATCCAACTAAAACATGAAATTGTATCAATTTAATTTAATTGCTCGAGTAACTCAAGATTTTATGATTTAGAATCCATAAAAATCTATGTGAGAATGAGGATGGAACATATTTGGTCCTATAAATGGTTGGGTTTTGACCATAACTTCTCAGCTGAGAGGCGTACCAATTTCGCCAAATAGCTGATTATATGCACATCCCAAAGAACTTTTATTGTCAACCCATCAACCAATATGGTACGATTCCATTGAAAATCTACTTACACCATAGTTTTACAATCCATAAGAACCATAAGGCCTTGAAACTTCCATTGCAACTGTTTCACTTACGTGAAAGTCCACAAGAACCACAAGGCACAAATCAATCACAACATGATGAATTTGACCATTGTCTTAAAATGGAGCCTTGGTGCTAAATGATAATATTGTTGAAGAAATACAAATACATAGGATTAAGTTAAAAGTAGAAAACATTCTCGATATCTAAAGATAGAGTCTCTCCAACTTTTTTAGACCTCTAAGTTTTACAAATCTTTTATAGTAGAGCTGTTTGCACCGTTATCCAAGCATTACAGGCGTTATAGATGTTACATGCTATACTGTTTCGTTATTTCTACAAAAAACATTATGTGATCATCCACTGCTGATTTAGGTAAAAACTTTAGTAAAAAAATTCTCAACCAACATTTTACAAATAAGATGGACGTCTAATTCAAGATAATATCACTAAACACCTCCTTGTGTAACATGTGTTATCTATCTATCAGAAATAAAACTAGCATTAGAAGAAATCGGAGTGACACTAGCTTTCTTGAAAGCTTAATTAACACAATTTAAGTAGATTATTGCAAGTGATATGTTAGGTGCAATTAGGAAAATGTGTAGATAGTTTTGAGTTTGTAATTTGATAATTTTATTAAAGATAGTGGAGGAAAATATGTCTCATATAGCTTTAATTTATATTGAGAAAATGCATATATCACTATTAAAAAAAATAAAAAATATATTGACAAAATAGCAACAAAAAAAGAAATGATGGTAAATAACTCGTCGATAAATCTACCGATAATAAAAAAAATTTGTAGCTAAAAATAAAATTTTCATTGTTAATTTAATTGGTAAAACTTTAAAATTAATAATTAGCGAAACTTATACTCACGAAAATTTGCATTATTAATTTTTAAAAATATTATTTTGACAAAATCAGCTAAATATCGTTATTGATTTCGTTGGAATAGTATTAATTAGCGACGTTATTACCAACGATAATGTTTTGTTGGTATAATTTATTAAACATATATAATTTTAATTTAGTTTCTATTATAATTTGTTAAAAAAATTATAATATCTATTTTTAAATTTATTTTTTTTTAATTTTTATGGTATTGTTTGGTTTTATTTTCTTATAGTGAAAATAATAATATTATATGCATGGTTGGAAGTCAATAATTAGCCATTTAATAATAATAAAAGTCATTTTAATTTTGAATTCATTTGGATAAGAATTAATTTTACAAAATAAATAAAAATAGGAAAGATATGAATAAATTAATTGTATAAAATAAATAAAAACGGGAAAAGAAAATAATATGTTGAGGACCAAGAAAAGTTAGATAAGGGTTGACCCGTAAGGATAAGTTGTCGGCTGCCCATGGATGTTGACTTCCATGTCTTGATCAGCCCCAGCAAGCCTTTTTGTCTTTGCTTTCCGAAAATCACTCAATTTTATTTTTTTTAAAATTCATTGAATTTCGATTTTAATCTATGTTAAAAATATAACGTAATATATTCACATATACTAATGAAAATGTGATATATTTATATATATTAGATGTAAAGTAATATGTTTATATATATTAATTAACATATGATATGTTAATGTGATATGTCTATATATATTAAATATGATGTGATATATTTATGCGGTACATTTATATATACTAAATATGACATGATAGATTTATATGCTTATGTAATATCATGTTCTCAAAGAAATATAGACGAAAATAATGTGAGTGATTTTTTTAAGATTTAATTTATATGGATTTAGTAATGTTTTAGTTGTTTAATAGTATTATATTATTTTGAGTAATAGTCTTTTATATATAATTGATATTTGGTTTCATATTTTTAGTTTAAATATAAAATTGATTTGACAAAATTGATATTAAAATATTAAATTTAAATAGCGTAGAGGTTGAGAGCTGCGAATAAGGTATTGAGATGGCCCACATTTTGAAATTGTTAATGGAGATGAGGTTTCCAGAAAATAAATATGTAATTCTTCATAAGCTTAATGACCTAATTATCCTTTTTGGGTATTGTTTTATATGATAAATATATCAACTTAGAACTAAGCTTAAAGTCCAAAACCCAATAGCATAAATTAAGAAAAAACATATCCCCTGAAAAGTGCATACAACACACATTGAAGATGAAATGAGAGTGTTGATATCAAATGCTTGGCTCTGGCTTCCATAAATCGACGTGTCCTTGAGTATTCCAAGTTTCCTGACCATCTTAAGCTTCAATGTGCAATGAAGATGTGCACATATAGTTATTGTTCACTTTGATGATGTTCCTTATAAAAATGAATTGTATATTAGAATTATGTGTCTTTAAAATCATAGAAGAGAATTATTTATACATGAATGAGAATACCAAATAAAACAAGCATTACAAATCACTCCCTAAGTTTACGGAATCACCAGCTAAAATTAAGGTGATTAGAGTCCAAATTAGGGCCTAAATCAATGACATTAATATCTAAATTGCCTAATTAACAATACCTAAATTAGAGTCTAAATTGCCTAAATATATTTATGTTAACATCCTCCTTCCAAGGTGATAGGGACTCTGCCAACCGGAGTTTGCAAATAAGATCACGTAATCGGGGAGTGCAATGAGCTTTGGTAAAAATATTTGCAGTTTGATTTTCAGAAGAGATGAAAATGAGATGTATAGTACTCTATTTGATATGATGCCTTGTAAAATGACAATCAATCTCAATGCGCTTTGTACATTCATGAAATACATCATTATGAGCAATTTGTATAGCACTTTGATTGTCACAATGAAGTATTGTGGCTGAAGATTGTGGAAGAGCCATATCTTGAAGTAACCAACGAAGCCATAGAAGCTCACAACCTCTGTGCTAGAGTGAGAAACGATGGTTTCCTTTTTACTACACCAAGATATAAGAGAATCACCAAGAAAGAAGCAATAACCAGTTATAGATCGTCTATCAGTTGGATCAGAAGCCCAATCAGCATCAGAATAAGCTTTCAAATCAAGACTGGAGGAACAAGAATAATGAAGTCCTTGAAATAAGGTGCCCTTGACATAACGAAGAATACGAAGAACAACATCATAATGAGTAGTACGATGAGCTCCCATAAACTGACTGAAGATATAAATTGCATATGCTATATCAGGTCGAGTAACTGTAAGATATATTAGACTACCAACCAATTGACGATAAAGAGTGTAATCATGAAGAGGAGAACCATCAGAAGGAGAGAAATGAGCATTTGGCTCAATAGGGGTTCTAGCAGTTTTATCATCAGTAAGACCTGCTCGAGAGATAAGATCAGTAGCATTCTTGGCCTGTGACAAATGATATCCTGTAGAATCAGAAGAAACCTCAAGACCTAAGAAATAACTTAAATGACCAAGATCCTTCATTTCAAAATGTTGACTGAGAAAAGTCTTAAGATCAATAATGCCTTGTAGATCATCTCCAGTAATAATCATATCATCAACCTATCAATAATATAAAAATGAATCCTTTATTTGTTTTGTGAAGAAATAAAGCATGATCATAGGAACTAGCTTGAAAATAATATGGCATAAAGTGGAGCTAAATTTGGAGAACCAAGCTCGAGGTACTTGTTTAAGCCCATATAATGCCTTACAAAGGCGACACACCTTATTTGGAGGATGATCATAGCCAGGAGGGGGTTGCATATAAACTTCTTCTGTGAGATCACCATTGAGAAAAACATTCTTGTGACGCCCCTTGCCGGTTCCCGAGTTAACCGCCGGTTAACCCGTTCCCCGGTTCGGTTTGCCACTTTGACGGTCTCAACACACCTATCAAATCAACTAAAACTGCACATGCATATAGCATAAATCTGAACAAATTT
>CAOGCB010523956.1:0-15251 GCA_948266635.1 Cnidoscolus chayamansa | reverse complement strand
TCAAATTAAAGCTTAATTTAAAGGTGATCAAAGCTCAGACAAGAATGCTATGTATGAATGCAGAAAAGCAGTAAAGAATCGCAAGAAGCGAGGAGGGAGAGTGATCGCCGAAAACTCAAGGCAGGTGTACTGAAAACCGTGTTGAAAATTGCCTTTTATAGGCGAAAATAGGGGTTTGTGTGGTTATGACCGCCGTGGGCCGCGGTCATGGCCTACGGTCATGACCGTGGCTTGGCCCGCGGTATGAACCATGGTGCGGTCATGACCACAGCATGGCCCGTGGTCATGACCGCAGCATAACCTACGGCTATGGCCCTGGCGCGCTGTCATGCCCACACTGAATCGCAGTTGCAGTTCTGTCTTTTTGCTCGGTTTTCGTTCCGAGGCTTTTTCGGGAGTTTTGGACCTCCAAAAATTATTCTGAAAATACCTTTGGGTCCCTCGCGACGTTCCGGACGTTTTGAGTACCATATTGGCATATTTTCGGGCACTTTTCTGAAAGACCTCCGGTCTGGTCGGACTATTTGTAGTCCAGGAAAATGGGCTTTTTGAACCTCAAAATTCGAGTATTCACAGAGAGATATTTGTAGGAGTAAACAAAAGAATCATGAAACTCTACATGAGTATTAGGAGAGATTCAAGAAAATGTGTGCAAGCTATTCGCGACATGGATTTTTTTTATCAAGTCTTAATTCAGTATTTTTATGAAGGTTTGTTACCTATGGAGAGGCAAATGATTGATGCAACAAGTGGTGGAGTAATTGAGAATAAAACTTCCCAAGCAGCAAGAGAATTAATTTCCACAATGGCTGTTAATTCTCAACAATTTGAGTCTTGTGAAGAACCTTCGGGAAATATTAATGAGGTAAGCGTTTCTTCTCTTGAAAATAAAGTTAATGATTTAACATCTTTGGTTGATAATTTGGTTGTAGGAATGGGTAGCAAGTTAGAGCTTGTGGAATTTGCGCCTATACAGGATATCCTACAGACATGTGTCCAACTTTGTAAGATGATAGTCAAGAACAAGCCAATGCTATGGGAAATTTTTTAGGTCCTCAATGAAAATATGATCCGTATTCAATTTTCTACAATCCAGGATGGTGAGACCATCCAAATATTAGCTATGGAACTAAAATGTTAAATTTTCAAAAATTTCAGAATAGGCAACCACTACCAGATTATGGCTCTTCAAACTTAGGTATGTCTTTTGAGAACATTGTTAAATCACTTACTATAAACGCTAAACAATATCAGCAAGAGATGCGAACTAGCATCCAAAACTTGGAGAACCAAGTCAGCCAACTAGCCACTTCATTGCGTAAGTTAGAGTCCCAAGGTTAATTACCAACCCAAACTATTTTGAATCCAAAACAAAATGCAAGTGCAATTACTTTGAGGAGTGGCAGAGAGCTGGAAATTCTAGCAGCAAAGAAATGTGGGTGTGACTTGGTGCCCGAGGACGAAGTAGAGAAGGTGAAGCCATCCGATGGTGCAGTATTGGAGAAGTAAAAAATTCTAGAAATTCAGCCTCCTTTTCCTCAAAGATTTGCAAAGTCTAAGAAGGAAAAGGAAGAGAAATAGTTTCTTAACATATTCCGAAAAGTGGAGATCAATATTCGACTACTTGATGCAATAAAAAAGATACCCAAGTATGCAAAGTTTCTTAAAGAGTTGTGCACTAATAAAAAGAAATTATCTAGGCATGAGAAAATTGATGTGGGAGAAAGTGTTTCTGCTATGCTTCAAAGAAAATTACCCAAAAAATGAAAAGACAAAGTTATGTTTGCCATATCTTGTAAAATTGGTAATTTCAGGATAGATAAGGCTATGTGTGATTTAGGAGCATCAATAAATGTAATACCTTATTCTATTTATTTGTAATTAAATGCTGGCCCTTTAAAAGAAACTGGGGTGCTTATTGTTCTTGCCGATAGATCTATAGTTTACCATAAGGGATTATTGGAGGATGTGTTAGTTCAGGTAAATAGTTTAATATTTTCAGCAAATTTTTATGTTATTGATATGGAGGATGATAAATCTTCCAATTCTTGTAATTTATTGCTTGGAAGACCTTTTCTTAGTACTGCTAGAATTAAGATAGATTTGTATGAGGGGACATTAACCATGGAATTTGAGGGTGAGGTGATTAAATTTAATGTTTATGAGGCCATGAGATTTCCTAATGTTGTTTCTTCTGTTTGTGGCATAGATGTTATTGAACCATTGACTGAGAAAGTGTTTCATTTGAGTGAAGAAGATAAGCTTAAGGTTGTACTTTGCAATGACTTAAATTCAGACAGCCTTGAAAAGATTGAAGAAAAGTTCATGATTGAAGAGGAGTTGCATGAAGTAGTGCTTCCATTAAAAACACAAGATCCCAAGGTAAGTAATGGACCTGTAGTTAACTTACCTAAATGTCACCATACTCTTCTACCTTCTATTTTGCAGGTACCAAAATTGGAGTTAAAGTTGCTGCCCTAACATTTAAAGTATGTGTTTTAGGTCAAGAAGATACCCTTCTAGTGATAATTTTCAATAAACTTAAAAAGGAGAAAGAGGAGAAATTAATTCAGGTTCACAAGAAGTATAATAGTGCAATTGGATGGACTATTGCTGACATTAAAGGTATAAGTTCGTCCGCATGCATGCACAAGATTTTGCTTGAAGAGGATAGCAAGCCAAGAAGAGAAGCTTTTGGATTTTGGTGTGATTGATCCGATTTTAGATAGCAAGTGGGTAAGCCCAGTTTAGGTAGTACTTAAGAAAACGGGCATTATTGTGGTAGAGAATCCCGATGGTGAGTTGGCTTATACTCGAGTTCAAAATGGATGGCATGTTTGTATTAATTATAGGAAACTAAATGCAACAATGAGAAAAGACCACTTCCCACTTCCATTTATTGACCATATGCTTGAAAGGTTCGCTGGTAAGACTCATTACTGTTGTTTAGATGAATATTCAATTTTTTTATCAAATTCCAATTGCACCAGAATATCAAAAGAAGACAACATTCACATGTCCATTTGGAACTTTTGCTTATTGATGAATGCTATTTGGGCTTTGCAATGCCTTAACAATATTTCAACAGTATATGGTAAGTATTTTTTTAGATTATGTAGAGAGCATTATAGAAGTTTTTATGGACGATTTTACAGTTTATGGAAATTGTTTTGATGAATGTTTAACAAATCTTGAAAAGGTTTTGGAAAGATGACTAGAATCTAACCTTGTTCTTAATTATGAAAACTGTCATTTATAATTGATCAACGACTTATTTTGGGGCATATTATGTCTTCTAAGGGTATAGAGGTAGATAATGCAAAGATAGATGTTATTAAGTCTTTACCTTACCCCGTAAGTGTACGGGAAGTTCGTTCTTTTCTTGGACATGCAGGTTTTTATTGGAGATTTATCAAGAACTTCTAAAAAATTGCTCAACCCTTATGTAGATTCTTGCAAAAGGACATTGATTTTGAGTTTGATGATGCGTGCAAGAAAGCATTTGACATATTGGAGGAAAAGTTGATATCAACCCCAATTGTTCAGGCTCCAAATTGGGATTTCTCATTTGAGATAATGTGTGACACTAGCAATCGTGCCGTAGGGGTTGTTCTTGGGCAAAAAATTGGCAACAAACCTCATGTTATTTATTCTACCTCAAAGAAACTTGATGGTGCTCAAAGCGACTACTCTACAACGTAAAAAGAACTTTTAGCTATTGTATTTGCTTTAGAAAAATTTCTAAGGTTCTTGTGTTTTTTTATCATGCAGCTTTGCGGTATTTATTGAAGAAGAGAGAAGCTAAACCTAGGCTAATAAGATGGATTTTGTTTCTACAAGAATTTGATATAGAAATTAGAGGCAAGAAAGGGTCTGAAAATTTGGTGGCAGAAAATCTCAGCCGGGTACCTTTGATAGAGGAAACATTACCTTTGAATGATGCATTTCTTGATGAGTATCTCTTCTCTTTAAGTGATAATATTCCTTGGTTTGCTGATGTCAATTACTTAGTTACTATATCATTGCTTGATGATTTAACTAAGTATGAAAAAGATAAAATTAAAAATGATGCAAAATACTATGCTTGGGATGATCTTTATTTATGGAAATATTGTTCATAACAAATAATTAGAAGGTGTGTCACTAATGATGAAGTTGAGTCCATTCTTAAATTTTTTCATTCTTATGCTTGTGGTGGTCATTTTGGACCTAAGAGAACAATCGTAAGGTTCTTGAATGTGGATTTTATTGGCCATCATTATTTCGTGATTCATACATTTTTTTGTAAAGCTTGTGCTAATTTTCAAAGAACTGGAAACTTAGGACATAGAGATCAAATTCCCTATAGTCCTATTTTGATTTGTGAAATATTTGATGTGTGGGTTATAGACTTCATGGGTCCTTTTCCTTCTTCTTTTGGTTATACTTACATATTGCTTGCTATTGATTATGTCTCTAAGTGGGTGGAAGCCAAGGCTAGTCGAAATAATAATGTTAAAATTGTTGTAGATTTTGTGAAGTCTAACATTTTTGCCAAGTTTGGAACTCCTAGAGCTATCATCAGCGATCGAGGAACACATTTTTGTAATAAGACAATGGAAGCTCTCTTTAAGAAATATAGGATAACTCATCGAACTTCTACTGCTTATTATCCTTAGACAAGCTACCAAGTGGAAGTGTCAAATAAGGAAATTAAGTCAATTTTGGAAAAAACAGTGAGTCCTAATCGGAAGGATTGGAGTTTGCATTTAGATGATGCTTTGTGGGCATATCACACAACGTATAAACACCAATAGGAATGTCACCTTATCGAATTATTTTTGGAAAACCATGTCATTTACCTGTGGAATTAGAACATCGAGCTTATTGGGTTGTAAAGAAGTGTAATACGAAGATAGATGTTGTTGGTGAGCATAGGAAGTTGCTATTATAAGAGCTGGAAGAGATTAGAAATGATGCTTATGAGAGTTCTCATATTTACAAGGAGAAAACTAAGGTTTTTCATGACTATTCAATTTCAAGAAAGTAATTTTTAATTGGCCAGAAAGTTTTACTCTATTATTCAAGGGTGAAATTATTTCCTAGAAAATTAAGGTCAAGATGAATTGGACCTTTTATAGTTATCAATATTTTTCCTCATGGTGTAGTAGAAATTCAGAGTTTGGAGACTAATACAATTTTTAAGGCCAATGGCCACCGATTGAAACCATTTTATAAGGGATTTCAAGCTGTTGGAACAAAGGAAATTTCTTTGGAAATTCTTACAGTTGAAGTTCTAAAGTGGAGAAGTTTGTAAAATAAAGAAGTTTTGTTTTTATTCTTTCTACTCTTTTGATTAAAAAAAATAAAGTTTTATTTTTTTTGATAATCATACTCTTCAATAAGTTATCTAATTCCCTTTCTTTCTATCTAGAAAGCGGATGAAGGTCATTTCTAAGAAGGAACTTTAATTATAGGTAAGTTTTATGCAGTGTGTTGAGTCGAGGAGTAAAAATAAAGATAGGAAAATTTGAAGGATAGTTTATTTATTTATTTATTTTTAATTAATCTATTTATTTTTACTCTTCCTCTTTAATGTTGCATATACCTAATAAACTTTTGAATGGGTAAGTCACAATATATCCATCTTCTCTCATCTGATTGTCTCTATATCTTCCTATACCATAACCTCACCACCTTAACACCATCTTCGATGTCTGAGGTTGAAAAGGACCTAAATGCACCCTCTCAATTGTCCAATCCTCAATTGTCTTCTCTGATTGATCTTGCAGCATCACCATCGCACCAAATCAAACAACAGAGATGATTTTATCTCTATTCAAATCACCAAACGTCAGCCACAAATCAAGTCCAATAAGTAGTGTCAGAGACTGTCCTTCCATTGTCAAGTAATGGTGTTCAACATGTTCATACCAAATTGTACCTGTTCTAGTTCAGAACGCAAATCCATCCGTTCAGGTAAGTTTTCTTGAACATATTTTTCAATTTCTGTTTTGTTTGCTTGGATTTGTGTTGAATTTAAATTGGGACAATGTAATTTAATTGTGGGGAAGGGAATTGGCACTAACTTTGCTGCAATTTGGGTTGGATTCTAATTTCTTGGTTAAAATTTATTAGGTATTGCTAGGATTTGAGTAATTAGGTTCTAATTTTGCTAGAATTTGATTTAGATTGATGTTAGGTGTCTGAAATTTTGATGGGAAAATTTTAGGAATTCTTATCTTAATTTGGAACAATCCTTTGAATTTAATTGAAACACTATCTTGATTAGTTTAACAAAGTTAATATAATTAGCTATTATCACTTGTGCACTTAGAATAACTTATTGAATTTAGTGATTCTTTTTTACATAGTTTTTGAGGCTTGAAATAATAATGGGGAAATTTCTAAATTGCTTAATTATAACTCATAACCATTACCTTTAGAATTCTTGTATAAACTGCTTGGGCACATAAATGAGCTTTGTGTGTGTTTACTTTTGAATTTAAGATTAGTAAATTGCTTAAAAAATTTGAGAAAAAAAAAATACTGAAAGAAAAAAGATATATAAGAAAAATTAAATGAGCAATTAGTTTACTCTGCTATCTAGTAATAGATAAAGAGTAGTATTAATAGCCACTTGAGTTTGTGACTCTAAGTAGCCAGGTATGAGTATCACCAATACGCATCCTCACGCTAAAGGATGATGACATCTCCGGTAAGACATTAATGCTCAAAACTAATTAAACAATAATAAAAATTCAGAAGTCCTATTTAATTCTTTTGTGATTTGCAAGACTTTTGTGACCTGGCAGGTTATCAAATAATTCTTTAAAGTAATAGTTTAATTATATGGAACTTAAAATTGTATGTTTTAAATAACAAAGTTCAAGTCTTATCTTTTGTGGTATAAAGAATTTAAATTCAACTCTTTATTCTCTATGGACTTTAAATATGCCCATTCAACTTAACTTTGCTTTTGTAATTAAGATTATTTTTCTAAAGATGTTCTTATAAGGGTTGTGAAGAGTTGGGTAAATTTTCTTTTGAGTGAGTTGCATTTTCCTTAAGGACAAGTAAATATTAAGTGTAGGAGAAATTGATGGGTTATTTAATTTTATTAAACAATAGTGAAAATATTGATTATTTTATCATATAATTTGGTACTTTTTATGCGGTTTTTATTTATATGTGATGTTTAGATAACATGTATTGAGTTGGTAAAATGCGCGAGACTTTTGGGTGAGGTTAACTAAATCGTGGTTGTTACACATTTGTTTAAAGAAATTGTCAAAATTTTTAATGGTTAATCGGATGACACAAATAAAATAGAAAATCAAAGGATTTTATTTTGTTGATTTTATTTTATTGTAAATATATTTTTTCTTGATTTCCTTTGAAATAATATGTCTTTTCTTCTATAAAAGGGATATGGGCTATTAGCAAAGTGCATTGAAGTTTTCTATAATATAATTTTCTTTAGTTTTGTAAGGTAGAAAATGGCCATTATCAACTAAGTTCTTTATTCTAGCTAAAGGTTCAATCTAAAGTACTTAGTTCTACAAAGTGTTGTGAGGTTGGTCTTCCTTTTACTCATTTTATTTCTTCAATATTTATTTATTTTCTGTGCTTAATAGTTGTGATGGATGTTATTTCATTTAATTAGATAATTTGGCCATTTATTTAATTAAGTTAGAATGATAAAATGCTAATTAATTTAGTCAAATCCATGATTGTTTGATAGAATTTATGTTTGTAGCAATTAATATAATTTGATTATAAATAGATTTTCAGGTTATATTAAGAAGATGAATAATCTAACTTGAATGAGCTATGTATATGGTTTATTATTTAGGATCAAGTCTCTCATTCTTAAAGCTATCAATTAATTTATTCTTGGAGAGTGTCAGATTTAATTATTGGTAAGGGATTATTCATGTCTCGTTGTCTTACTTAATCCATTACTACGGAGAGAATAGGATACTAGAAGCGTCTTCAACATCTTTAATCAATTTATTGATTGAATTTATGAGTCTAGTTTTATATCTATGATCAACACAATTGAACTAGCACTAAGATGACATTTGGCTGGAATTATTACTCCAATTGATTTTACTACTTTGATTCATTACGTTATTCAAATTTAGTATTTTCAAATCTAGCCTCCCATTTACTTTTATCTAATTTATTTGGTTTTATTAAAAATAATTTTACTAATTTCTAGTCTTTAAGGATTTCGACCTTACTCACAATTTTTTACAATCCTTTGTAATTTGATAAGATAATTATTTTTGGTGGCTTCGACAACCTACTATTGAACCATAGATTTCCTAGTTTTCCAAGTACATTCTTCAATATTGTGGTAGTTTCACAGTACTTTAACCATATGTATCTCTTTATTTCTCAATCTTCTAATCTAAGTGTCAACACTCCTCAATGGCTGCTCTTCATAGGTGAGATTCTCTGAAATCTCAAAATCTAATTTCCTAATAACCTTGTTTAAATGTGACACATATTTTCTCAACATCAAGATGTGGAACAATGGATGGATTCTTCACATGGAAGCAGGTAAAAGTTTGTAGGTAACATTATTGAGCTTTTGTACTATCTCGTATGGTCTAATGTACCTAGGAGCCAACTTACCATTTTTACCAAAATAAACCACCTTTTTCATAGGAGATAGCTTCAATAATACCATGTCCCCCTCTTGAAACTGTAGTTGCCCCCACCTGACATTAGCATAGCTCTTCTGCCTACTGATAATAGTCTTCAGTCTTTCCCGAATTATGGGAATCACCCTATTGGTGATCTCCATAATTTTAGGTCTAGCCAATGCTCACTCTCTGACTTCCTCCCAACATATTGTAGATCTTTGCTTCCTCCCATACAATGCTTCATATAGAGCCTTTCTAATGTTAAAAAAGTAGCTATTGTTGTAAGAAAACTCCACCAATGGCAGATGTTGCTTTCAAAAACGTCAGAAATCCAGCACACACATCTAAAGCATATCTTCAATTGTTTGAATGGTCCTCTCGGATTGTCCATCTGTCTAGGGATGGAAGGTCGTGCTAAAGTCTAGTCATGGTCCCATAGCATTCTATAGACTTCTCTAGAACCACGAGGTAAATTGTGGTCTTCAGTCAGACACTATGGATACCTACATACCATGTAGTCTAATGATCTACTCTGGGTATATATGTTCCAATTTATCCATGGAGTACTCAGTCCTTACTGATAGGAAGTGCGCCAACTTCGTGAGTCTATCAATTATCACCTATATGGAGTCACACCTATTGGAGCTTATTGGTAGGCCCACAACAAAGTCCATAGAGATGTGTTCCCACTTCCATTCTAGAATTGGAGTGGGTTCAACATCCCTATTGGATTCTAATGCTCGAACTCTACCCTCTGACACAACTCACATAGTGATACGAACTAAGTTATCTCCTTATTCATTGTAGGCCAGAAATAGATATTCTTCAAATCCTCACACATCCTTGTGGCCTAAGGGTGAACACTATATCAAGCATTTTGTGCTTCCCTCATAAATTTCCCCTTTAGACTGACAACATCTGGCATACATAATCTGGATCCCAGCCAAAGAATGCTCTGATTGTCAAATCTAAACTCATATGTCTCCCTATTTTGTACAATTCTCGCAATTCTGACCAACTTTGGGTCTTCATGCTATTTTTGAGCTACTTTGTAAAACCTCTTATCTGAACTATGGAAAGCCCGGATAGAGTGTGCAAATTTTATACTTAGTCATATTAAATCATCTGTTAATCATAATAAACAATTTAAATGAGATAAACCAAAATAAGTTTTACTATATTAAACATCAAAATATTATTATTTAAAATTACAGAACATTTATTTTTAGTGAACTAACATTAATAATATACCTATTACTATATATTTTTGTGTACATGCCAGGTATCTAAATATCTAACAAAGAGAATAAACCAGCTATGATAATCTCCTCTCAACTGCAGATCTTCATGTTGTACCGTATCCTAGCTGTTTGGACAAATATGTAGTAAAAAGCAACACGCTGAGCTTTACACTCAGTGGTTGGATATAACAAATATACAACTATCTTGTAGTATCACAAAATATGCATTCCAAATAAAAATTCATTATTAAACATTCATATAAAACATGTAATACGTGTAATTTATTATCCAATTTCATATATCATTTAATAAACATTTCTATATGTATTCATTTATTTCTTCATATCAAATTATTTACTTATAACCACATATCATGTTTATTCACAAGTATTTTTAACATTTTAGCATTTAGGTTTTATTATTAAGGCCCATGTACATCTCAATATGATTGATAGCTAGATAAAGAAATATCCAGATAAGCTCATGTTGCTACCATTTGGCCTCCTCCCTAAGCCCTTGATGAGGATCCTACTCATCGACCCCTTCCCTGACCTCGACCCCGTGGAGTCATTGCAGAACTTGGTCTAGTAGTCAGTTGAGCAATATTGCCCAACCCCGTTTGTTGTGTCTATATTTGCTTTGTAATGTTGGGACACTCTCTAGAGTACCCTCTTAACCACACATGTAGCATGAATTCGTCCCAAACTTGCATTGGCCTTTTGTGCTTTCCCGTATCTAGCACATACAAATCAAGTTGACTATGAACTTAACCCTTTACACATATCAAGCCTTGACTTTACTTTGTTCTAGAATTTGTTCTTCATTTTCTTCGAGTTCTTCTTCTCATTTCATTCTTCTGAAGCCGAAGCTACAAGAAAGGTGAGATTAAACCTCCCTGCATTTATCGCTCAAGGAATAACATATGATCCTGGAATGCCAATCGAGGTGACACCACTCCCTCGATAATCATGCTCCCAAAAATTATGAAACTCATTTTCAAAATCTCAAGCACACATACTAAAAACCCATTTTAGCAACATATCAACTCAGAAACATCATCAAACATAAAAAAACATATCATAAATACCATTATCATGCATTCACACCAACTTTTTACCCTTCTTCGACAAAAACCTGCAACTTAACCATTTTTAACATCAAAACATCCATAATGGCTACCAAATCACAATGTGGCAACATATATGGTGTTTTCTCAACATTAATCTTATGAAAACACCATTTTAAATACAAATTGACATGCATTCATCTAAATCAATAAAAATCTAGACTTAACTAAAAAGCACCCATTTTTAAGAACATTTCCCTAGTTAACATGTTTTCAACTTAGATTAACTCCCATTATCCCCAATGTAACACCCAACACTTTTTCGATGTTAGATGTCGAATTCTCGATCGAAATATTCATAGAATATTTAGAAACTAGACTGGAATAGTGATTAGGGACTAAAATGACAAGTTAAAAGAGTTAAAGGATTAAAATGAAATTATCGAAGACAAAAATGCAAAGATGGAAAAGTTGGAGGGCTAAAGTGAAGTTCAACTAGGGTTTGCTTGAAAAACCAAGTTCAGCCACCGAAATTGGCTGGCCAAGCTCTACTATAAATAATAGAGGCAACTGGCCAAGGGGAGATTTTTGTAATAATTCAAGTTCTCTCAAATCCTCCAAAAATTCTAACCCTCCTAAAATTCAAAGAGAATTGATACAATTGTGAGATTAATAAGAATTGAAAGGTTATGAAGAAAGAGAAGTTGAAGAAATTTCAAAGGAAAGAGAAAAGACTCGACTAAGTGTTGTAGGAGGTTCAATTTGAATTTATCAAGCTTGAAGTCTTCAAATCCAGGTTAGTTAATGTTAATAGTGATGGAAAGGTTAAATTGGCAAATAAAATGTGACAAGCGAAATGCTTAAGCCATGGTTAGGGAAAATTTTGACAAAATGTTAAATGATTAGAGAAAATAAGTTATGCATGTATGTAGGAGATGTAGAAGTGTTAGAATACATAAGATGAAATGATGTTAAGGTTTGCATGTAATTGAAACATGAAATATAAGTGAATGGAAAATGATTGAATTGTGGAAGTTTATGGAAAATGCATGAAATGAATGAAAAGTTTAGATGCATGTTGATTGATTGAAGTTGATTGAAGGTGTTTGATGTTTTAGATGTGAAATTGAGACATGTTTGCAAGTTCTTGGCATGTTGATCATGCAAAAATCAAAGTTTTGGCTTCTGCCGAAACCCATGTTCGGCAGCCTAAGGTAGAGATAGGTTGCCAAAACTGGAAGTAGCTCATAAGGCAAGGTTGAAACCAAGTTTCGACTGTTGAAGGTGGACTTTCGACCGCCAAAACTGAGGACATAGGTCACTTGTGCCAACGGAACCTTATTGCCGAACCTTGCTGCCGAAAGGAGACTTTTGTCTCTGTAAGGATGACTTTCGACAGTTGAACCTACCACCGAAAGTTATTTATCCTTCAATTTAACCTTAAGTTGCAATGTATGTTTCCATGTTATGTTTGCTATGTTAATTAGTGGATTATGGGATTGTTTTAAGTATGTTTTAAGGTCTATGTTGAGTCTCTAATCCGAAGTCCTAAATACAGGATTGGACTCCAGAACTCAGGGACACCAATGACAAACTAAGGATTCGTCAGCACACCTAAGTTTCTTGGTGAGTAGATATGAACCAAAATGTTTTATGATATAGAAAATGATATGTTTATGACATGCTCATGTAGCACATCTATTATAAGATGTTTACATTACATCACGAGATATGTTGCATTGCATTGATTACATTATATGTGAAAGGTAATATTAGATGACCTTTGATCATGTATGTTAATATTTTTATGACCCATGGACTATATCACTAGGAATGTCCCTCAGATATGTTTATGTATGTCCATTTGGTATGTCCTTTGGGATGTACCACTGACTATCCTGCAGAAGAAACACATATGAGGTTAGACGTTGTAAGGGATATCCACATTATATTTATGTATATAGTAAGTCCAAGATGGCCAAAAAGAGCTTCTTAGTACATATTAATGTTTTGGGTAGTTCCTAGAAGATAGCTATGCCAGTTGGAATCACTCAGTGATCTTGGTAACAATATTTATTTAAGGTGAAATGTTTGATAGTATTGCATTACATGTGCACGAAATGAATGTTTTACGTTTATATTTCATGTATTTGCTCACACATATATTTCAAAGTAGCTTACCCATTTTATATCCTCCCATCCCATCCCTAATTCCCAATATCATTTTTCATAAGTATGCAGGACGTACCGAAAAACATCGGGTACCTCGGATGTGTCACTATGATGTAATTATGTGTTTTTGCCTTTAGGAATGTGAAAATGTCAATTGTTAAGTATAAATGTTTAAATTTATATTTTAAAATCTCATGTATAAATGTTGATTGGATTAAAGTACATATGTTATGTTTATTATGATGACATGTACATGTAAATGTAAGATATCTATATTTGGAATTCAAATATTCCTTATGTTATTTTGTACATAAATCCATTTAAGCATGAGATTTCTATGTTAATGTTGAATTTAAGTTTTAATGTTTATGTTAATGTTAATATTTAAGAAAATGTCAATGAAATAAAAATGTAATGTTACGTAATATTTACAACTTGTTAGGGTTTCAGTCATCTTTGAGTGGTAGAGATTATAACATTGGTAATAATTTGATAAAAGTCGATTGTTACACCCAAAACAAGCTTAGAATCATGTTACTAACCCTTTTAAAGGAAGATCGGTGGATTGAAGCATGGATCCTTCAACACCCGCCGATGGTCTCCCTCAAGTGGCCATATCCCTCTTGATCCGCCACTTTCTAAGGTGAGTTCCTCCGGTCCACTTTGATTCCTAAGCTCCCCATCTACTAATCTCACAAACTTATGTTTTCCCTTCTTCCTTGCTTCTCAACTCATTAAAATCACAAATACAAAGGCAGGAGGTAGAAAACAAATTTAGGGTTATAAACCCTTCCACTGTGTCCTATTTCACTTATATAGTGAGAGTAATTCAGTTGGAGGTTTGGTTCCCTTACATCCATTATTGTTCCAATTATTTCTAAATTCTTCTCTTAGTCCTTCAATTATTTTATTCCTTGCAAGTTAGTTCTCAAACCTTTTTACCTTGCATTTTAATTATTGAATATTTTTTAATTTACATTTTAACCATATTTACTATTTTAGTCTAGTTTTCAAATATTCTATGAATATTCCATTCGAGAATTCAAAATTCAACATTGGAACAATATCGGTTGTTATAATCAAAAGATTTAGTGTGCTCATATTTTGAACCATGAGATCTTTGAGCTTTCTCAAGAACCCTTATTCTTTTTGAGAGAGGAACTTCATCAAAATCAGTTAAGCTATAAGTCTCCCACTCTTTAGGGTCAACATGAGCTTTCCTCTTTTGATTTCCTAAGGTTCCCTTCATTCTGGCCATAACAGTTCTTAAAAAAAACTATCAAGATAAAAAATAGAACATATTAGGATTCTAGTTTTTACATGTTTTCTAATTTTGGAGTTAAGAGCCTATTTTCTAAAATTTGAAATTAGAATCGTGTTCTGATTCTAAAATCTCTTGGGTTATAAAAAAAATTCATACTATAAATTGCTTTTCGCCTTAGCTTTTTCTGAATAGGTTTTGAACCACAAAAAGACCCTCCTTTTTTTTCCTTTTTATTTGAAATACCTTAATACATATTATATCTAAATACAAATTTAAGGTAGAAAACATACCTCTTTTGAAGAGCACAGAATATGAGAGAGATGAGCAATTAATATAACAAGATACAGAAACAGCCGCACTTACAAGTTCTAACTTGCAACACCAATAGCTTTTTAAATATCTTTGTGAATGTGTGGGTATCCTTAGAAGATCTATATGAATACAATTTTAGAAGACATGCTTACTAGAATTGCCTTTGTGTGTTTTAGAAGTGAATAAATAGAGAAAGATGTAAGTCAAAAACTGGTTATCAATTTAAATGTGTGAGAGAGATAGATAGATAGATAAAAATGGAATGCAAAAAATAGAGGGTTGAAATCGTGGAAAGGATTGCGATTTTGGTGAAAAGAAAAGATGATGGAGAGCTATGTTGAAGGTGAGAGAATAAGGAGGAACTGAAAATCAACCCGCAGAGCATTTCATTTCTTATGAAAAGTGACATGAAGTAGGTTGACTGATGGCATTGCCAAAGTACTATGTTTTATTGTGTTGTTTTGTGTGTTTTTATTTGTTTATGTAAGATTTCACTTGTTTTGGTGTAGTTTGGGTTAGAATGTGTGCAGGCATGAAGACGAGCATTGGAAGGTTAAAATAA
>CAOGCB010523940.1:0-10268 GCA_948266635.1 Cnidoscolus chayamansa | reverse complement strand
TCGTATGATGATTAACCTGTTTCGCCCCGTGATTATAGAGAACCAATTCAATCAGCTTCTCAGATTTCATTTCTTAAGAAAGACCTTCGCCTACCAAAAATTAATTTATATTAACGAGTTTTGTTCTTTAGAAGAATGAAGAAAGAAGAAAGAAGAAAGAAGAAAGAAGAAGCAGAAAGAAGATTCGAATCCGCAAATCCGACCGGGACACATTCAGCAGTTCATGCATGCATTGCAAGTGACACGCACGCAGTGTATTGTTGCATATTTATGACGTTGAGGATAATTCTCTATTTTGTTTTTTCATAAGCATTCAGTCAATTTTCTTCTGGGATTGAACTTTTGAGGCCCCACCCTTCTTTATCTTCATACATTTCTTGATTCTTTTTCTTTTTTTTTTTCATTGATTTTACTTCAGGACCCATTTCAAAATTTCACTATAAGTATGCTTAGCCTTCCCAATTCTCATTCCATTTTGTGCAGGCAATTCTTCCTCTTCTATTGTTTGCTTCATCGTCGCTCTCCCATTGCTTCATATTGTTTCCTGTAATATTTTTCCTGTCAACAAAGTTGACGTTGTAATTCTTGTTTCTGTATTTGTGTCGTGAAAATTAAAGGCTGCAAATCAATTGAAGTTGTGTACAGAGGTCTGAACATCCTATATTCAACAAGATAAACTCGCATCTTACCTTTCAGTGTATGAAACCTATTTACCTAAGAGAAATTTCTTATATAGTTCCATATAAAATCTTAGGCGTCTTCTTCATCAGTATTGAAAACCAGGGTCTTCTCTAGCTTTTTTTACTGCTCTCCTTTTCTATTCCTCTGTTTCAGCTCTGATCTACTCTGCTTCTCTCCGTTATGGCTCCCTCGAATGATCCCGCCGAACCGCTCTTTGAATTCCTTCGATCAGAAAGTTTGGAGAAAAACTTTGATTTAATCGATGGGAAGTTTAGTGTCAAAAGCATCCCATTGCTCTTTGATGTTCCAAGCAATGTCACCTTTTCTCCTTTTTCATCTGTCTGTAACTATACCAAGTCTGATGCCTCACTTCCTCTTGTCCAGCGTGTCAATTCTCTCTCTCACAGGGGGGGATTCCTTGGGTTCCACAAAGATGCACCTTCCGATCGATTGATGAACTCCCTTGGGAAGTTTACCGGTATGGACTTCTTGTCAATCTTTAGGTTCAAAACGTGGTGGTCGACCATGTGGGTGGGTAGTTCTGGGTCTGATTTGCAGATGGAAACCCAATGGATTCTCCTTGATGTTCCTAAAATTAAGTGTTATGTCTTAATAATCCCTATCATTGAAGACAGTTTTAGGTCTGCTCTTCATCCTGGCATTGATGGGCATTTGATGATTTGTGCTGAGAGTGGGTCCACCCAACTGAAGGCATCTAAATTTGATGCCATTGCTTACGTTCACGTATGTGAAAATCCTTACAGCATTATGAAGGAGGCCTATAGCGCTCTCAGGGTCCATCTTAATACCTTTAGGCTTTTGGAAGAGAAAACCCCTCCTCCTGTTGTTGATAAATTTGGGTGGTGCACTTGGGATGCTTTCTATTTAACTGTGGAACCTACTGGCATATGGCATGGTGTGCAGGATTTTGTTGGGGGTGGTGTCCCACCAAGGTTTCTTATCATCGATGATGGATGGCAAAGCATCAATATTGATGGCGAGAAGCCCAAGGAGGACGCTAAAAATCTTGTTCTTGGTGGGACTCAAATGACAGCCAGGCTTCACAGACTTGAAGAATGTGAGAAGTTCAGGAAGTACGAGGGAGGCTCCATGTTGGGTCCTAACCCTCTTACCTTCGATCCAAAGAGGCCTAAGTTGCTGATTTCCAAAGCAATCGAACTCGAACATGCTGAAAAGAAACGCGACAAGGCTATCCAATCCGGTGTCACTGATTTAGCAGCTTTTCAAAGTAAAATCGAACTGTTGAAAAAAGAACTGGAGGCCATATTTGGTGAAGAAGAAAATACTAGTGGCTGTGGAGATTGTTCATGCAAGGCTGAGAACTATGGCATGCATGCTTTTACAAGGGACTTGAGAACAAAATTCAAAGGTTTAGATGATATATACGTGTGGCATGCTCTTTGTGGTGCTTGGGGTGGGGTTAGGCCAGGTTCAACACATTTGAATTCAAAGATTACTCATTGCAAGTTGTCTCCTGGACTCGATGGGACGATGAACGATCTTGCTGTGGATAAAATTGTTGAAGGTGGTATTGGGCTAGTTCACCCTGAGCAAGCAGGAGATTTCTATGACTCTATGCACTCCTACCTTGCTAGTGTTGGTATCACAGGGGTGAAGGTGGATGTGGTTCACGTGAGTTCCCCATAATTAAATTAATAATTATGATATAATATTCTTTTATTATTATTAGTCTCTGTAAAAGGTCCTTCTTTTAGGTTCGTAACTAACATTTTAAAATATTACAGACCCTTGAATATGTGTCTGAAGAATATGGAGGCCGTGTTGAGCTTGCAAAAGCTTATTACAAGGGATTATCAGAATCCTTGTCAAAGAATTTCAGAGGAAGCGGACTCATCTCTAGCATGCAACAATGCAATGATTTCTTCCTCCTTGGGACAAGGCAGATATCCATGGGAAGAGTAGGTAAGAAAGTCCAATCTATTACACTTCTTTACCCTTGTTCTTAGTTTACTCCCAGAAAGTTGGTTGTTGCTTTGTTATGGGGGTATATATAACTTGACACCATTTTATTACAGGTGATGACTTCTGGTTCCAGGATCCAAATGGTGATCCAATGGGAGTTTATTGGCTGCAAGGGGTTCATATGATCCACTGTGCCTACAATAGTATGTGGATGGGGCAAATTATACTGCCTGATTGGGACATGTTCCAATCTGATCACTCGTGTGCCAAGTTCCATTCTGGATCAAGGGCAATTTGTGGTGGGCCCGTATATGTGAGCGATTCTGTCGGCTCCCATGACTTTCAGCTCCTGAATAAACTTGTTTATCCTGATGGGACAATCCCCAAGTGCCAGCACTTTGCACTGCCCACCAGAGACTGCCTCTTCAAGAATCCTCTATTTGACAATAAAACTATTCTCAAGATATGGAACTTCAACAAAGTATGTTTTGTTAATTATTATTACCAGAAGTTGCCGTGTTTTCCTCTGTATCCAAGTTTTGGATATATTAGCGATAGCTGTTTCTATATCTTTCTCGCAGATTGTTTTTTTTTATTATTTAACTTATAGTCCAAGATAATGGGTAACAGATTTTTGCCACCTATCTCAATTTAAGGCAAATACTGGTCACTGAAACACCAGCCAAGGAGTTTCCTGATCTAATACATGCAAATAATTTAGTGCCACGTTTTTTTCCAGTATGGAGGTGTGATTGGAGCTTTCAACTGCCAAGGAGCTGGATGGGACCCCAAGGAGCGAAGGATCAAAGGTCACCCTGAGTGCTACAAGCCAATCTCTTGTTCTATTCATGTAACAGACATTGAATGGGACCAGAAGGCAGAGGCTGCCCAAATGGGAAAGGCAGAGGAGTACGTAGTGCATCTCAACCAGGCAGATGAACTACTATTAAAGACACCAAAATCTGATGCAATAGAAGTGACCATCCAGCCATCTTCATTTGAGCTATTTAGCTTTGTACCCATTAAAAAGATAGGAGCTGACATCAAATTTTCTCCGGTTGGCCTAACCAACATGTTTAACAGTGGCGGCACAGTTCAAGAATTTGGACATGTCGTGTCCACAGCTGAGACAACTGTTCATATTAAAGTTAAAGGTGGAGGAAATTTCTTAGCCTACTCGAATGTGTTCCCAAAGAAGTGTTTCCTGAACGGTGCCAAAGCTTCCTTTGAGTGGCTTTCTGATGGAAAGCTGACGTTGGGTCTGCCTTGGAACGAAGAGGCAGGTGGCGTATCCAATGTGGCTTTTATATTTTGATCCAAGTGTTCAATATTTGGCATTAAATTATCTATACACCCATCTAATAGAAAGATATATAGACAAATAACTACAGTTATGTATGATGAATGCTTTAGCAAAGCAATCCATTCTAAATAAAGTTAATATTATTTTAAAAAGTTCTGAATTTAAAATGCTTAAAAGATTTTATTGATGTTTTCACTGTATTTGCCTTGTTGTCGTTGCAAGAAGAAGGACACGTAGAATTCTAGATCCCAAAAATTGCCATCCCGAAATGCAATGAGCATGAAGATTCTCTTTCTTTCTTTCCTGTGCAATGGTAATGAAACATACGTCAATTGGTGACCCTAGCTGGCATTCATTTTCGGAATATTTTTAGGATAACGAGGAAGGTGGTGTAGAACTTTTTCTTGGACTATAAGGCTTGTATTTTGCCAACGTTCTTTAGCTATTCTTTAGACTTGGTGGGGGCAATTTCCTCTCCTTTGTGCACACGTACCAGATAGTTCTTTGCTGTTGCTTGACTCGCTGCCAAGTGGATACTCACCCAAAACCACCACGGGTAATTCTCACCCAAAGACACGCTATTCTTCCTGTCTTTGTTAACGTATGTTTTAGTCCTCTTGTTATTGTCAAGACCTACTAATCGGATAAAGAAATAGAAATCTGAACTGATCCCGATAAAGATATTTTGCTTATGAATATCTTAAATTATGATTATCCAGATTGTTTGGTGGGATGGTAAGTGAACATAGGATTTATCAAACTATAAGTTAACTAACTAAACTAACTGACGTTGAACAAAATCTTTGTAGTCTTTAGACATGGATCTGGTTTCTGTGGACATCCTGGAAAAGACATTAATTTATTTCGATTTTATTAAAGAAACTTAATTTAAAGAACAAAATAACTTTATTTATTTCAAACAAACACAAAAAAGAAATGGAGCGAAAGGGTGACAGGTGGTTTCCTTTTCTGAAGACTTGTTTAATCGGTTTAAGCAATTTCATTATCCATTTAGTCGGCCGAATGGTAATAAAACAAGGAGTCACCTAACAAACTGCATTTTCAAAGACATTGTTCCAACCTTTGACTCCTGAGGATAGATACACACGACCACAATCTCTTACCAGTTCAGGTGCCAAGACGTCAACGCAAATCCAACGTCCACGCAAGAAAAGCTCATCTCCTACCAATTCATTCTAAAGGATGGATTTTTCGTGCATTTTTCTTACACAAATATGTTACTTTCCAAACGTGTCGAAGGAGTATAACTATATAATCGCTTATAAGTACAGACACATAATATTTTAATAGAACTTGAAGGTTATGATGAAAATTAGAGTTCTTGAGCTCTGTGCTGGATGAACTATGTAGGCTTGGATCCTTGATCCTTTTTTACTTATGGGCTCTTCAGGCCGGTTGGGGAACGAAGTGTAATAATAATAGGCCGTTGAGGTGCTACAGCTTTCATGGGCCGTGAGGCCCACGAGAACTGATTTAAGAGCCTCTTTCATCTTCCCTAGACCTAGTATCATTCTCTCGCACGTGGTTGGGGTCCTATTAGGTTCTTTGCATGTGCTAAAAGAGCTCATCTCTTTCACAGACAATTAGGGTTTCGTGTTTAATGAAAATGTTCATTTCAAAAGGTTAAAAAAAACCCATATCCTATTAAATTTGGATTTTAATCAATTAAATTCTTTTATGACGGGAAGGAATATAAATTAATTTAACTTAAAAAAACGACATTTTTAATGGTATGTATATGTGGAGAAAGAGATTTTTAATGGAATTTAGGTATGTTGTAGTATACCTTACTCACAATACAAACCCATTTAATTTCTTTATTTAATTAAATAAATAAATAAATAAACCTATCTTTTTAAACTTTTAATAGAACTTTTATAAAAATTATATAAATATAAAAGTTTTTATTAGAGATTTATTTATATCTATATTTAATTTATTATTAATTAAAAATTAATAAAAGGATAGTGGCCTCATACCAAACCATTGAATCCGTCATTAAATGTGAAACGTAGCCACTAAAGAAGTTTAGGTGAAGAAATAAACCAATAATGGAGAATGTGAGGCTATGGATTAGTGCATGTGCAGAGCCGTCATGGCATTTGTTTGTTTTTATAATATAAACTTATATAAGTGTATAAAGAAAAGGAAAGGATACCAGCAAAAGACATCCTACGTAATATTGTTGCCCACATGTTCATTTTGTCACATATTAATTTCACTTGATTAGAATTAAACACCACTGTTCATGGAATTATCAATATAACTGTATATGCATTGTCTACTTCTCTAGCTAGCTAGCTAGCTCTAGCCGGACCGTCCATTGTAGGTCTGCATTATGGGGTTAGATAAACATCTACTCATTTTAATCGGCACCACTTGATTCATCACTCAACAGCTGCATGTGCATGCATGTTGTTTACCTTATATGCCCTTGAGGAGGGTAGAAGAAATAATGATTATAAAACTCATTCGTTTTGATATAGATATGATATAAGCAAAATCTTAATTATTATATATATATATATATATATATTAAAGGTTTCACTTAACTTACAAAGATTAACTACTTAGGATGATTAGTAAAGCATTGAACCTTGTAGATATGGCATAAGAAGCCGCCATCGTAGTGAAATAAAAGTGATTGCGTTGCGTTCTGCTGATTAATCACTCAATTTGCTGTGCTAATTAAAGTTGAAGAAGATTAAAGATAAATCATGATCAAGGAATCGTCGGGAATGTCCTCCCCAAGTATATAGTGTGATGAAGATGCATGCATCTTTGTTTGTAAGATTGTCGTAAGATAGGTTAATTTTATTGCTGTACTTTTAGGCAGACATGTCAGAACATGATTTGCCGAAAGTCTTTAATAACACAATCATCACTTCAAAGAAAAATGGAGCTCATGAATGTCAGAAGAAAATCTACGTTATCCCAACATTTGGATCTAAATCCTCCATTTTGTTAACACTAGCACTGACAATTGATTAACAAGTGATCATGTAATTATTTTATAAATAAGTTTCCTGTTTAGAAACATGCACGAGCTAGTAACCACCACGAATCCTAGGGTTTGTATATATATATGTATCTACAGAAATGCCATATTTTTTGAGCTGGAACGAACCCAATTTCAAAATTATATATGCATTGAATTTGGAAAGTAGGGGAGGAATAATCCAGGGTGTTTTGACGAGACAAGGGTGTGATGAAAGATGGTGGGTTTTAGGAGGGGTTGGGTGATGGTGAAGAATCATGTGGTTGCATGTGCATTGAGCTGGAGAGCATGCTCAAAGCAACAAGCAACATCCTTAGGTACACTTGGCTCTTCCTTATTCATTTATCCCGTTCCCTTGGAGTCCATCTCTGAAATTGTGTTGTGGTCCCTACCCTTTTTTTAATTTGTATTATCCTCATTGGCTACCAACCCTATAACCAAAATACCATATAAACTGATGTCCTCAATTCTTGTATCTATGTGCTTCTTTATCCCGAGGTCTTGTCTAGGCAACCAAATATTTGGAAGGTGTTCTTAAATTTCTCAGGGTTGAGGAGAAGCTACAGATTCGATCCTTTTAATGGGCGTTTCTCTCCTTGTTCTTTGAAGGGTATGGTCCAACACAGTGAAGAAACGCATCCAATCGTAGAATCTCAAGCCAGGAGAAGGTGGCAAGTGATGAGGAAACAAAGAGTTACTAGGAAGAAGAGATCCAGAAGGATGTTAATCAACAGCAGAACACGTTTAGAAAACTCTAGATCAAGAGCCGCAAATGGTATACATAGAAGAGTTAGAACCCTGAAGAAGCTAATCCCTAACAGTGAATCCGCAGAACTGGAAGAGCTTTTCAGAGACACAACTGATTATATTTTGTCTTTACAGATGAGAGTTAAAGTCATGCAGATAATGGTGAAGGTATTAACAGGTTCTGATGAGTGAACCCATCCATTTTGTAAAGCCTACCATTCTGTCTTCTTTTTTTATTTTATTATTTCTTTCTTTAAATATCTTCTCTATGTGTTATTTGCGTTATTTACAGCCACAGGAGCTTGTCTTTTAAGTCCAGATATGTGCACGATTGTGTAGATTTAACTATCATTTAGTTTGTCGTGTGAAAAAATTAAGTGAATTCTTCATTTCACTATTATTTAATACCACCATTTTGCTTATAGTTAATTTTTTTTTTAATTTATTCTCCCTGATCTACCTCGCTTAGCTTTACTGCTGGTGAAAAGTTCATCTTTATCATGCAATATGCAAAAAAAATTCCCATATCAAGTTAATGAATACAAAAAAGCGTAACATATATATATATAAAGCTTATAACTTGTAGATATATATATATATATATATATTACGGATGAGGTCCGATGGAATGAGAATATTCTTCGATTCAGTGAGTTGCTAATGAAATATAAGGGGGTCAACTTAACTTTGTAATCACAAGCCATTCTAAAACCTCCTAAAGTAATGAGTCTCGTTCAGCATCTTCTAATTTTGGTAATTTTTTGTACTGAGAATAGCTTAAATAATGATGAGGCTGAAGTTGTGACTCCTATGAATGCCAGAAATTTGAAATTTGGAACAAAGGTTAATCACTGCTAAAGTTTACCAATTACGTACACATGGCTTGGTCTTTGATTTAAGTAGTAGTGAAGTCCGTGGCAGTGAAATGGCCTTTGATATGGGTGATTTGTATACGCATAGACTGCCTTACAGTACGTATCTTCTTTTGAAAAGAAGGTATTGCTGCTTCTTAGGCTTGGGCGTATTCTGTTATGCCTGCTAGTATTGGTGTATTGTTGCTTGGACATCATCTATTATTGTAATATTTTTCCCATGCTTATCCAAACGATTTCAGATGAAATTTCTTTCAGAATATTTATCTACAAGTGCTTGAGAACACAGAACATGAACAATAATTTAATGAGAAATACAGCATGGAACGGGTAAGGACAGAGAGAGAGATGCAAGAGCCACGGCAGCTGGCGTATGCATAGTCCAAAGTGATCTTGGGCTATGTATGAATAGGTTCCAAAGTCCAAAATGATAATGGCCTACTTTCTCCTTCGTTATAATATAAAATTAATCATCAGTATTTGGGAAGGGATGATGAAAGTAGTAGGACTGTATTTATTTTGAAGTGTGCATGTAAGGTAGGGGTGGGACCAAGATAACCATGTTTGCCCAAAAAAGACAGAGACAAAGGCCGGAACAAAGCTCAAGAGTAGCGGCAAAAGATGTTTGACAAGATGGTTGTCATTAAATGATATCATATCTAGCACTGTTTCAAAGATTTTGCAACAATTTCCCAATTTCAAGAGGGTGGACCTGGGGCATGCAGGCCAAGCTAGCAAGCCACCGCATTCCCTTCCTTCTCATCTCCAATCTCCAGAACTATCATGCAAAATTTTTGTTCATAATTGTACTGCGACTTGTACTCTTCTTCTTCAATGATGAATAATGATGGGTCATTAATTAGAAAGTGGTGTGATGATATATGTATATATTTTTTCTAGTGTTAAATGATTACTTGTTTCTTAAGACGGTAGAAACTGTGGGTTGTGAAATGGACTGGACATGAGGCGTGGGGGTGTGTTTGATGATGAGAATGGCTATACAGGTTTGAGGGTGAAATTAAGTGGAAAGAGGTCCAGCAGTTTGGCTAGTTTAGTTGGGATACGATTTCCCAATTGGAGAATACGAATTTGGCAATTCAATAAGCATATGTGCCAATTGAATATTATGTTTTTTTTTTTATCATTATTGTCAAAGTATATATGGAGAGCAATACATGGGTCATTGTCCTTCTATACTTTTTTGTCGGATTTTAGTGGCCTTTCTTATTCCAATTTGTTACTTTTAAACGTTGTTTTGTTCGTAATTTATTTATCTATTTTGTAAATTATGAATTCTTCTAATTATTTCCTTTTTCTAGTAGTGGAATTACTAGTTTTAAAGTAATTAGGTATAATTTTAATGAAATTAGTTAGCAATCTATTGTAATTTATGTAACTTAATTAACCACGGTAAAAAAAACAACAACAACAACTAGAATTGATGATAGGATATTTCGTTATGACATGATTAACTGAAGATGACCAATTTCTTCGTTTTCTTTTTACAACTTTAATTTGATATTCTTGATCATAATATAATTCTTAATTTCTTTGGAGTTAGTTAATATTTTTATTTCTATTTATTTTATATTAGGAAGTAGAGATTCATTTAAATTAATAAGTAAGCTAAATCTCCATAACATTAAAAAAATTAATTTATTTATAATTTAATATTTTTTATTTTAAAATAATAATAAATTTA